>CM021104.1:462968806-463236321 GCA_007115665.2 Sequoiadendron giganteum | reverse complement strand
GAGTGAAGCTTGGAGGAAGAAGGAGGCTAGGGTTTCCTTATTTCTTGCAGTGGGTGAGCCTGGTGGGGCTTGGTTGTTCGTTTGGAGTTGCTTGAGGGTGTGAAACACCACCTTAAAGTTGCTGATCTATTATTTTGTTGCTCTTTGGAGATCTACGTTGTTGTTTGCAAGTTGTTTTGAGCTTGGTTTTGAGTGGGTTGGGTTGCCGTTGTCTCCAATCTCGATTGTACAAGAGTTGTTCGCATTTTGTGGTATTTTGGAGAGCTACAGCCAACTGCACTTTGTGAGGGTTTGTATCAGCTAAAGCGAAAGAAACACCCTTTTTACAAGGCTGCAAATTCACCTAAAGGGGGCGCCCTTACCCTAGGAGGCTTCCTATTTTGGTTTTTGGTGGGAGAAGTTCATCTTTGGAAAGAAATCAACATTTCATTGGGCGCGGGTACTGTAGCAGGGCACTATTCACAGTGCTATTTGGCTGTAAGTTAAAATATGATCTATGTAATACTCAACATCGAATCTAATGTAAGTTATATATTGTAAGCGAGCTTTATGTAATGAAGAAACTATATTTAGACATCAAAATGAGCAATGTTCTCAAGTTATTCCATTAGCTTAGTTATTTGAAGCTTTCATGGTATGCGTATGCTCTTTATGTATCATTCTAGTAATTTTGGTAAACAAAATCAAAGCATAAGAAGAAACACAAACTGAAACAAAAAATCAGACCTACGAATTAAGTGAAAACAAATCGAAAGAGTGTCAGTACATCACAAACTCCAAGAAGGTTTTCTTCCACCAAACAAGTGGTCTTACCAAGTTTGACCTTTGACAAAGTAAATTCATTGACCTCCACCTCATGTGCATTCTTATTTTCAAGTGGTGCAACTATCTCTATAAAAATTTCATTGTTTGCATTCTTTCCTACGTGGACCTACTTCTTCAACTTCTTTATTGTCATGTCTCAAGGGACATGGTCAAACTCTATGAAGTCCAACTGGTAGGATGGTCTATTTATTTTCCTCCCCAGGAGATTCTCAACCCATGAGGTATCTTGAGTAGCCTTGTTGGGAGGATGGAAGATAGGACCTTGAATGCTTGATGAATGAGATTGCGTTGTGGTGTTATGTGGTGGAGAGTCCAAGCCAATGGGGACCAGTGACTGTTGTGATCATGGTCAAGTGGGAGGTTTAGCTTCCACCTCTGGTGTTGCATTTGTTGTCATTACTTCCATGGTGGGATATGTCTCGACTGTGATATTCTTAATCACTGGGTCCACTGCAACTATTTCCATGACCGTGTCAAGTATGTTTGTGGTTGTCTCCACATGTACTTCTTGCTGATTTGTATCAAAAATTTGTATTCTTCCTTTTGTATGCCCTGTTATCTGAGCTCCTCTGGGAGGGTCGCTCCATTGTTTCTATCTGGGATTATTCCTTGATGTGGAAGGTAGTGAAGGGTGAATCGATGGCGGCTTTATGTGGGGAATCACTACCTTCCTTGTCTTTTTGTTGTCCAAGTAGAGTTGCCTATTTCTTACAACCCTACTTGTCCTTTCCTCTATTGATGTACTCTCCTTAGCATACCAATCCACTTTTCCAAGGGGTTGTGAGTCCACCTGATCTACGAAGAATGTAGGGAGAATCACCTCCCTGTCATTATCAGATAGGCCTTCCACGTTCTCTGACATGAAGTCAACAATTTTTGGAAGCCTAAACCGGATGTAATTTAGTCTTTATACATAGAACTCATCTTCATAGTTGACCCAGTATTCTTCCATGGAGGACTTATGTGAAGATTTTTGCTCAAGGTGTGTTGCACAAAGACCTCTAGGATCATACGACCATCTATCAATGAGGTACTTAAGGTTAAGCCTCACCATTTTGAGGTTTATGGATTTAGCATCCACCACTGTCTTGCACCTGTATAGTCCCATCTCAAAAGGAAATTCTGCGATAGTCTTACACTTGAGGTGCAGATGAGAATGAACCTCAGACAATTGTCGCAAGAATTCCATGAAGACCACCCTATCTGAAGGATAGTGGGGTAACATGGTGGGATGACCATTGTATCCATATACATGTATGTAGGTGAAAATGGGGAACTGGATGAACCAATCTACCCAATCCACCATTGCCTCCTTGGTTGTTGGTGATATGTGTATGTGCATCTCATGGTCGAGGTCTCTTACGATGTGCATTATGAAGAGATCATTCCTCTGCTTGAAATTTCTTTCCACTTGAGTGAACTCAAGTCGCAGGAAATGCTTGTGGAATCTTTTCACAAGGTATGAACACATATGAAACTTGTGAGCCTCTAAGAACTCGGTCATTTTCTTGTGGAGCATATCACTGATGAGGGTGGGCTAGTCGTAGTGCTCCCTGTTGCTTACATTTATGGCAATGATATAGTACATCCACGACTAAAATTGGTTTCTCTCCTCTTGTCCAATGATATGGTTGAGAAACATGATCATCACTGCATACTCATCTCATAACTCTCCACGTCCCACATTCTTGGGCAATTTGGCCTTTGTTGTTTTAATCCATTTTTCAGCCATTCTCAGTTGACATTTGTCTCTTGATGTATCGAATGCCTTCTCGCATTTTGTCACAAATATGACCATATTTGTTGCACAAGGTGGAATGGAAAAACACCTTTCAATATCCCTCGACTTGAGGTTGCATATCAATTGATCATCCATTGATCGAATCTCTCGTGTGGTAGGGTTGTAATGCTTAATGCAAGCAATTACAAAATCCATGCTCTATAATGTGATGGGTATTGATGCTGCCTCAAACAATCCAAATTGTTCGATGTTCTGTAATATGCACTGGTTGATGCCTTCCAACCTTTCTAAGTTGACCCCTGGGTGTACTTGATGCAAGTCAGTGTCTATCATTTTCAGGAAATCATGAACCGAGACTATTTTGGTCTTGTACTACACTTGGGAGAACTGTATCCTGAAAAACTTAGAGATCAACTATGTACTTGAGACTGTTCAGGTACTTTTCTGAAAACCCCTAATAATAGCACTCATCGATAAGTATTTTTTTGGAAAAAAAATTGACACATGGGTATTGTTGATGCTTCAATGTTGAACAAACCCAATTTGTTTGATTTTTAGATCTATGAATTTTTTGGAAAATCATTAAAAATAGGGGTAGCAAGTCTGTTGTTTTGGAAAAATTTAAGAAGTGGGTTTTGCTGAAAAACTATGCTAACCATACCTAGTTGGTCAGATTCATGATTATCCGTTGTTTTTTGGGACATGAAAGAAGCCCTAAGACAAGAAAAGAGGAAAAAGACAAGAAGAAGATTAGAATTTATCAATTTTCTTTCTGGAAAAAAAGTGGCTTTTGATGCACTCTCTGATAAACTATCCCTCTGAGCAACGAATCTTCAAAAATATGAAGAATAGTGAAAACCCCTTTGTCAGATCTTGAAAAGATGTCTTTGAGAAGAAATTTTTGCTCTTGGCTTCACTCTATAAAAGATGCTTGATTATGTCACCTAGGCTTGATATATACAGATTTGGAGTTGAATGCATCAAGCTTGGGTGCCAACTCATGAAGGAGGAGTCTTTTTTCCTGATTTGGAGTTCCTAGGAGTGATTTCCATCAATTTTGGGCCATTTTAGACATGAAAAGGTTGTCTAAATAGATAACTTCAGTCAACTGAGACTCTCTTTGACTTTAGGCATCCCTTTGAGGAGTTGAACACTTTTTTCATTATTTTTCATGGTGAAGTGCCTCTATTTGATCCTCGATCCTGGTTGTTTGAATGATCCTACAGTGTCACTAATAGATCCATTGCCAAGTTGAGTCAACTATGAAGAAGTGTGTCTAGGAGCTGCAAAGCCAAAAACCTGAATTTGATGCCTCAAATTCAAGGGTGCATTTTCCCAGCAGGGGCACTTTTAGCTTTAGACTTGGTCAAATTCTTAAGTGTTCTTCAATTTCTTCATTTTGACCCTCCGTGCTCTGATCTGAGATCTTTTCTAACTAATGAGTCTGTTGATCTTGCTGGAGCGTGGGATGGAATGGCTCAAGCTCGAAAAGGATGACTAACTCCACAAATCTTGAAAATTGATTTGGATCCCTTAAATCTTAGGTGCCCCTAGCCTGTATGGGTGATTTTGACCTTTAGACTAGTTATCTTCATGTTGTAAAATTTCACAAACTTCCCCAACTTGGTCTCTATCATCAAGTGTTTGACTTGTTTGTTGTCTTCGCTGACGGTGTCATTGTTGAGATTGATCAATACTGAGGAGGTCATCCAGGATATCATTAAGCTTGCAGACTGCATTTGGTTGCCCAAAACATTGGGCGCCTATTCTCAGTAGGGGCACTTTTCCTTGACACTTGTTCAATTTTCTTATGTTCTTCATTATGCCTTCATCCTTGGTGTTTTTTGCTTGATCTACTTTTGTGAACACCTGACAAGTCCTGTGAATATGTAGCTAGATTGATCGTGAAGCTGAGAGATAGTTGAACATATGCCTTGTAGAAAGCAGTTGTTGAATACCTCATCAGGTGTCTCAAAATGAAGGGACAGGGGCGCTTTTTCCTAGATGTGCATTGATTTATCCTCAAATTGGCATACTCTAAATATCATCATTTGTTGTCATTTGATGTATCTCGTAGGTTGACGAATAGGTTCATTGCGAAGCTAAGCTAATGCTGGAGAGATTACCTGAAGATAGGCTTGTTCAACAACTGACATCTAGACCATCTAATTCAAGGGTTCCCCTGGTCAGTAGGGGCGCTTTTTATCATGTTTGAATGCCATTTTGATGGATCTTGCATTGCATCATCTCTTGACTTCGCATATGTTTGTCGTTGATTGGTGAATTAGATGGCTTAGCTTGATGATGCATCAGAAAGCCAACAAGAACACAGAGAAGATGATTACCTTGGTGAAATTTGATGACTACTTTTGACCTTTGGAATTCAAGGGTGCCTTTCCTAAGCAAGGGCGCTTTTAGGAGTAGTTGCATCATTTCCTTTGAAACAATTTCATCTCTTTATGTCTCATGTTCACCGTGTAGCTTAATTGAATTGAGTTTTGTCGTTGACAATGCAAACGCGTGTATCCTAACAATCACCTCCAACATGCTGTGTATGGGTGTTGGAAAAATGACTAAGGCATTCAACTATACAGCCTCCCTAGTAGCAAGGCATGCATTTTCTAGACAGCCAATTTTCAGCATTTTTCACTTTTGAAAATCTCCTCCATCGCAGAGCATCTTTTCAAGCCTTTTTGCCATGGATTCATCGTTGAAGCTTTTGAAGCTTAGATTTCCCCACTTGGTACTAGCCATTCTGCCATTAATGGCTACGGAGGTCCTAACTTTCTTCCTGAAAAATGAAAATAGACCCACCAAAGTAAAATAATGTTTTGGGTGATTTTGTCTTGACCAGTGTGATCGTGGAGTCAAATTATCCTATCAAAATCATTTTCAATCATTTCTAGAAAGGTCCTATTTTTTAGGGTTTTCCTAAAAATAGGGGTTTGAAACTCTAATTTTCAAAATTTTGCAAGCATCTTCCTTGACATAAACTCACAAAAACCCTACGTTTGGTTTGACCTAAAACATACCTTTGACAACATTAGGCTTCGTCTGGTGACCAATACTCTTATCAGTTGGGCATTGGAATCAAGACTTATTTCCTAATTCACCTAACAATTGGAGTTTTCCTACTTATTCACCTAAAACAAGACTACCTAATAAATGACCTAAAACATGACGATACTTTACGAAATGGGGAAACACATAACAACATAGCGTTGAAGTAAAATAAAATTATTTACAAAGAACTCACCCCATCCTCGAAGGGACGAAATGTTCCAAGTATTGCTCGATGTAGAGTAGTGGAAAGAGCCTTCCGTCTGAATGTGAGAGAATATAGGAATTCTCTCCTACAACATCATGGATCAGGAATGACCCTAGCCAAAGGGAGTCAAATTTGTAGTGCATTCCCTTTGGCTCGTGTCTCTTGTCCCACAATAGGACCTTGTCTCTGATTTTGAAATCCCATTGTCGATCCTTCTTGTCGAAGATCTTCACTCTTTCTTGGTGCTGAGTGATTTTATCAACGACTTCCACCCTTTCCTCTTGTAGTTGTGTAGGCATAAGATGCATTTTTTGATTGGATCTTTGAACTCTTCATCTTCTATTGTGGATGCCAGTTGCAAAGTGGACAACTCTAGAGTGATGGGTAACACAACTTTTGTGCCATCTAAGATAGAGAAGGGGGAAGTGCCAATAGCTCTTTTAGGCATGATTTTGTTAGCCCAAAGAGCATTGTACAACTTTGTGTGCCAAGCCCATTGATTGGAATCAACCATCTTGCGCACGATCGTGACTATGTTCTTGTTTGACGATTCGGCTTGTTCGTTGCCTTGTGGATAGTAATCTAAAGAGTGGGACAGTCTGATGCTGTAGTCAAAATAAAAATCCTACTAAATACTTTGATGAGAAGCTCGTAGCATTGTCGATCACAATCTGTCTTGGTACCCCAAATCGTGTGATGATGTTTTCTTTGAGGAAATTGCACATGACTTTGAAAGTAGAATGCTTTGTAGGGATTGCCTTAACCCATTTGGTGAAGTAGTCTGTGTCTGTAAGGACATAGAAATTCCCCTTACTAGAATGTGGGTTGATTGGACCTACGAAGTTGATACCCCATTGCTAAAATGGAGCATCTATTACCATTGACCTTAGTGGAATGGCTGCCAGCTTGAGTTTGCCAACAAATTGTCAGCACTTTTGAGATTTGTGCACCCAATCATATGCATCACGGAGCATAGTCGGCTAGAAGAACTGTGCACATAGAATTTTGAATGTTGTGACCCTTGATGAAAAGTGGCCATCGCATGCTTCGCTGTGAAATGCTTCAAACAATTGCCATTGTTGGTCTCTACCGACACAAAGCAAGAATGTTCCATCAAGCCCACACTTATATAGAATGTTGCCTTGTAGCACATAGCTTTGTGCTCTTAACCTCGAGGTGATTTTTTTTTTGTCCAAGTGGGTTGGACATTCTCCATAGGTTGCATAGTACCAAAGTTTTGAATACCATTCTTCCATAGATTCAAACAATAACACCATGGGAAGGTCTTCTTCAATCTTTGTTTCTACCTCACCATCAACAGCTTGGTGCTTTAGATCATCATCTTTCACTATGAGATGATATAGACCTCTCCCATGGACAAGTTTGGTCAACTTGATATCCAAGTCATATTCCTGGACCTTTGCAATCCAGTTGCCTCTTTTAGTGGCCATCTCCTGCTGAGTTAAGACACTCTTGACTACAAGGTTAGTGATGTATACTGTTGTGTTGGAATTTAAGATGCAGTTTCATTACCCTCACAACTGCATAGGAGTTCTTTTCAATCTGGGAGTATTGGGAATTGCTATTCTTGAAACTACTGCTCATGAAGGCAATTGACAATTCAGTCTCCTCATTTAGCTTTTGTGTCAGTATGGCAGAGAGGGTGTATTCTGATGTGTAATAATAAAGAATAAACTCTTTATTGAAGTTAGGTCAGACCAGCACTGGTGCCTTACTGATGGATTCCTTTATCTTGACAAACAAATCCTTTCCTTTTTCAGTCCATTTGAAGGCGGACATCTTCTTCATCGTCGTTGATACATCGTTGGTCAACTCTGAGAAATCAGGTACAAATTTTCGTATGAAGTTCACCTTTATGAAGAAGGAATGTACCTGAGTTGTATTTATTCAGAGAGATAGGTTCTTGATTGAATCAACCCGATCAGGGTAAATCCGAGTTCCCTCTTTGGAGACCATATGGCTAAGTAGTTTGCCTTCCATCACCACAAAAATGGATTTCTTGGGATTCAATGATATGTGGTGATACCTGCATCTCTCGAACACTTTCACGAAGTGTTGAAAATGGTCTTGCCACTTCCTTGAGAAATCGATAAGTTCATTAAGCTAGACAATGATCAATTTTTCCTTTAGGTCTCCAAATGCCAAGTCCATGGCTCATTGAAAGGTGGCACCGACGTTGATGAGGCTGAAGGGCATCCTCTCATAAGCGAATGTTCCCCATGGGGTGGTGAACGTTGTCTTGATATGATCCTCCTTAGCTAGTGCAATTTGGTTGTATCCATAAATTTTTTCAAGTAACAACAACATCTCTGATCCAATTACCATCTGCAATATGTGCTCCATGATGGCTAAAGGATAATTATCCTTTAGCGACGATTGGTTGAGATTCCTGAAGTCTATGCAAATCCAGATCTCTTCATTCTTTTTGTGAATAGGAATGATGTTAGAACCCAAGTAGAATGATGGATGGTGAATATGATCTTAGCATCCACCATCTTCTGTACCTCTGTATAGATCGTATCTTAAACACACAGGTTGTAGTGTCTCTGCTTCTGCTTAAAAGGCTTGATATCTGACTTGAGTGGAATTGTATGGGATAATTCCTTCAGCATGAATACTTTCAAATCTTCATAGCTCCATGCAAAGACATCTCCGTACTATTTGAACAAGGATATAAAGTTGTTTCTTTCCTTTGCAGTGCAACACTTTCCCAAGTTAACAAGTCAGGGCTTGTCTTTGGTGCCAATGTTGTCTTGACTGTAATCAACAGATGTTTTGTTGGCCGAATTTCTTTGATCTTGTACATGCCTGTCATGCCTATCAAATGTCTTCCAAGGATACTAGAACCTTAGGGATATTGTTGCCTCTTAACTAGATGATGCCAATTTCCATTGCTTCAGAATATTCCACTATGGATTCTTTGAAAGGAGAAGCACTTCCCTCAAAGAATAAATCTTGATAATTATCCCCTATGCAGAGGAACTCTTTGATGTCATCATTAATGATTTTCCAATTGTCGTAGCTGTCAGGGACATCCAACCTGTACACGATCTCAATTGCAAAGGAATTTTGACATATGTCAGAATGGGGCATGAAGAGAGCATTCAATACCGCAAGGGAATTCACTCTACTATTGTGCTTGTGTGGAATGTATCTGATGTTGAATTCCTCAAGCCAATTGATTACATTCCACCCCATTTTTCGATAAGATAGAAGGTGAACTTTTCTTACTTGGTAGCACTCTTTGACCTATTGGACGATCAACTCTGCATCACCTTTGAATTGGAGGTATTTTATACCCATATCCCTTACATTATTGAGGCCTAGTATGGGCACCTCATATTTTGCAATACTATTTGTATTATCAAACTACAAGCAATAAGCAAATGGGTATACCGTACCTTTGAGAGAAGTGATGACAACTCCTACTCCCAAGCCTGCTATTGAGCAACTTCCATCGAATTACATTATCCACATCTTTGAACTTTCTTTTGATGTACTTGTGGAAAATGTAACCTTCTTCTTTTCTTCAATTACTTTAGATGCCATGGTGTATGTGCCATGACCTGTACTTTGATGTAGTACTTGTTCTTAGGGGTCCTAGGACTTCACCACCGTGAATCTAGACTTAGCCTCAAGTTCCAATTTGAAGCTACCTTTCTTTAATGGGATTGTCGTGTACGACCAATCCAATTGAATCTCACCTCTGAGATCCTTATAGAAGCTCCTGCTTAGTAGCATCACATAGATGGTTGGAATGTCAACTATCAAGATGGTCATCATAATATTTTTCTCTAGATAGGATGCCAATCTTACTTGAGCATCCTTCAGTTGGTTGACCAACGACACTAGTTTGGATTCAAGTGAGTAACACTTGTCATGGGTTTCAGTGCACAATAGTCCCAACAAGTTCATGATCTATAAGGGCATGACAGTGTCTGATGCTCCTGATTCTATTATACAGTTGTCAAATTTGTAACCTCCCATATATAGAGATATGTAGAAGAGCTTCAAATTTTCTTTCGTTGGTACAAAAGACGCTAGCAACATGGGCTAGATTACAACCTGCTTCTTTACTACCTTGATAATGCAATCTAGTTGGTCTAGATGATCTTGTAGATATTCCAGTTGTGAGATCTGTACCTGCATCTTCATCATAGATGTCACAATGTCAAAATTCGTTGAAGACGGATCTTGAGCATTTGGCGTGGTGTTCTCTTGTGAAGACTTGGAATTAGAAGTGGAAGGCACTTCTTTTCCCTTTTCATTAGATTTCCATCTTTCATCCTCTTCTTTTATGATTTGAAGTGTCGGTCACATGTGAACACAAGCGTAGAGATATTCTCATGGTTGACAACAAGAGAATATTTACGATACTCTTCTTCTTCTTGATTTACGGGTTTGTTGTTGAAGTATCTCATTGTAGAGTCACCATCAAAGTTGTCCATTTGTGGTGAGATAAAATTCATAATTGTTGCAGGTATGAAACTTGAGCTTGGTGCAGCTTCAACATATCCCATTATCTAATCCATCCTTTGATTCTCAGGGCATGTGGATCTGGTGAATTCATTTGTATCATGGAAACAACATAACATATTAGATTTCTCAGCCTCTGCTTGTCTTGGCAGAGGTCCTTGATATCTGGGCTTGTAGTTATTGAAAGGTTGGAAATTTTTCCTCTTTGGTTGGTAAGGATATTGAGGCTAGTACTATTATTAATGTTGCTAGTGTGGGGGTGTGGGTTGTGCTTGTTGCCCTTGATTGGGTGACTGCCTCTTGAGGATAGTCACCTCATTTGCTACTTTTTGTAGCAGTATATATGCTTGTACTTGGACGAGCGATCTGACAGCGTCATATTTCATCTTCCCAGATGTGATCATATTGTCCTTGAGTTTGATAGCCTTTTATTGTGCAATTAGCAAGTCCACTTCATGGGCTCCTTTCAAGAAAAATGTTATCTCTAAGGGGAGGGCATTGATGAAATTTCTCATTAGAATCTTGTTTGATGGATTGAGTGTGTGGGAGAGATGGGTAACAAGGCGATTAAACCTCGCTACAAACTCTCTCATCAATTATGTGGGATCCATATTTGAGTTTGCTAATTGGGAAAACAACTGATGGCTATCTTCGACACGCTTGAACCTTACCAAGAACTTTTCACTCATGATCGCCCAACTCGTGATAATACCTAGTTGTAAATGATTGAACTAGTCAGAAGAATTTTCCTCAAGAGTTTCGACAAAGAGTCGAACGGTGATATCTTCATGGGGTACAGACAAAATGGAGCAAGCCACTGTGAATGCTGATATATGCTCGTTGGGGTGTCAAACCCCATCGCCATACAATCTCGAGAAATGCTTTCACGATCCTTTGGGAAGTTCATGGTGTCCTTGTAGGGCTAATGGGCCTATGTCATTACCCCATGGCAATGGTTTCAAACGCCTTACATCTCTCGCATTATGACCATTTCCATTTTTGTTGCCATTGTCATTGTTGTTCACATTGTCGTTGTTGATATGGTTGTCAACCATTCCTTGAGGTGGAGGTTCTTGTTGTTCTTCTAGAAAATGCTCAGGAACCTCTTCAAAGATTTGCTCTACGTCGGATGCTTCTCCAACATCTTCTTGAAATAAAGAATTGGTTCTCCTCGTTATGTATACTCAGTGAGCCAGGATGCTTACTACCACGCAGGTGGTGGTAATACTAGTCTTTCAACTGGAAGATCAACTTTCTCTTCTTCCTCGTCTAGAGTAATAGTTGTGGCTCTCCACTGAGTTGGTGATGTATTTTCCTTGAAGATGAAAGTATGCAAGCTACTAATGATGTCCAATTGATCTTCTTCAATGATAGCGAAATTCGGCTAAAGAATCAGAGGTGTGAGATCCAGTTGTTCAACAAGAGCCCAAGGATGCCAGATGCCCATTCTGTGACATAAAAGTGTTAGCTTTTTCTTGAAGTTTTATGCCTTGTTTCCCCATGGTGGGTGCCAGAAATCTGTTGGCATTTCAATTAGAACCTTTGGAGTGCTTATTGGAAATAGATAGCTATGCACAACGTGAGATGACTGCTCTTAAAATTATGGAGGGGAAGCTCCCTCTTGTTTGCTTATGTTTGCGTAAAAGTAAAATAGATTAAATGTTCCTATCTTTTTTACTAAGTGGGCATAAAACAAGGGTGCATAAACACAATGCATTGTAGCTAATATTTTATCTAGTTTCTATAGATCCTAACTACAACTAGGCTAACTTTTAATCTATCTTATCTCCTCAAGATAAAAAGAGCATGAGGGCATAGGAGCAGGAATGGATGGGTTGGATCACTTTGATCAACCGTCTCTTCAGAATATGTCTAAGGCTTTGAACTCTCAGATCTATGTCAGGATAAGGTATTTATGCAAGCAATCACTCTTATAGTAAGATGAATCTCAGACTTGCCAAGGAGGTGGAACCCTTGTCCGAGGTATAGGTTGGGACATAAATTACTAGAAACAAGAAGGGACGATGAATTGGCTAACATGATTCCTAAGGAGGTGACGACACCTGTCCAAAGTGTAGGCTAAAATACAACTCATTACATAACATCAAATGATAACTATCAACATCAAAATACCCAAGGAGGTGACGACACTTGTCCAAGAGGGATATTGAAACAATAAGTTATAAGAACAAGACGTTGAAAGAACTTGAATCTTTCGATCAAATTGCATTTGCCTTTTGATTTATGTCTTCAAACTTTCTCAATGAATTACAAAGGTTTGGGACATCAAAGGTACAAAATCATACACAATTTCTCAACAAACCAAATGAATCTCATCCTAGAGTGAACAAATATAAAATTACAAGCTTGTTGGAAATAAAGGTGCAACAATTTTGCGTACTAAATAAAGGTTACAAAATAAAGAGCAAAGGCTCTTATTTATAGAAAATCAAAGGAGTAAGCAACCCTACAATCTCCTTGATTTAACAAATAGTTCTTGCCAATCTACAAGATTTATTCCTATGTCTAAATATAGGTGACCTAGCAGTTAACTGGAAAGCTACTTCAATTAACTAAAACTACACTGAAAGTCAGCTCTAATTACAAAAATGCCTCACAAATAGAGACCCACAATTGGTGGAGATCTAGAAATAGACATCCATAATTAGTGGGATATGACATGCATGATTAGTGGGATGATGAGTTAACTTAGAATGAGGCATCAAGTTAACTCTCGTTGCCATTAATGCTATTTTGGAGGGTAGGACATCGTAAATAGGTGTTTTACACCTCACCACCTTTAGTCAACAGTTCTTCTATCCAGTTGTTGACTTCTTCTACCTCTAGATAGTAAATGCTCCATAGGATTATGACATGGCATTTTAGCATCTCTTCATCACTCACAAGCTGCTGCTGATATTCTATACACTTTGCAGCTGTGTCATCTAGCTTGGTTGTCATAGCTACAATCATACTCAACTCCTAACTAGTAGGATCATTGCAAAGACTACTATGGATGATGTCTTGGAATTACTTTTGTACTTAGCTAGCTCAATGTAGGCACCTCCTTCGTGCTAATAACGACAAGGGATGGATGTTACCAACGTTCTTATGAACTTGATAACACTTGCTACAATCTGTTGGTATTCAATCAGTTCCATAGAGTTGGTATCATAGGCTTTCACCTTGTATGCCATTTGTTCTTTCCAAGTGAAAGATGTCACTTGTGCTCTATAGAGGTAACTGATTGGTATGCCAATTCTAAGTCAGAGAAAGTGATCTCTTCCCCAGGCCTCTTCTTTGCTACCTCTAGCTCAAATTGTTGAATCTTTGTGTGAAGGTCATGGGCTTTGCATCTCAACTGATACAGTTCTACAAGTATACACCTTCCTTTGATGCAAAATTCTTCCACTTGATTTCTCAAGTGTTTTCCATATAAGATTAGCTGGTGATGATTCTGCTCTGCGGGGAGTTCTAGCATCTCTCGAGGCAAGGCATAGATGTTTGGTGTGCTATGTATCAAGCTAGATATGTACAACCTCTATTGTTGGTTTCAGCCTTTAAGACTGCTTTATCTCTCCCATCCTTAGCCATGCTTTCTTGTACACTTACTGATGCAACTCCAAG
This sequence comes from Sequoiadendron giganteum, assembly GCA_007115665.2. Taxonomy (NCBI): domain Eukaryota; kingdom Viridiplantae; phylum Streptophyta; class Pinopsida; order Cupressales; family Cupressaceae; genus Sequoiadendron; species Sequoiadendron giganteum. The sequence continues at coordinate 463,222,363 of CM021104.1, read as the reverse complement.
AAGGTCTGCTTCCACCCAATGAGTGGTCTTACCAAGGTTGACCTTTGACAAAGTAAATTCATCAACCTCCACCTCATGTGTATTCTTATTTTTAGGTGGTGCAACTGTCTCTATGAAAATTTCATTGTCCATATTCTTTCCTATGTGGACCTGCTTCTTCAGCTTCTTTATTGGCATGTCTTGAGGGACATGGTCAAACTCTGTGAAGTCCAACTAGTAGGATGGTATATTTCTTTTCCTCCTTAGGAGATTCTCAATCGACGAGGTATCTTGACTAGCCCTATTGGGAGGATGGAAGATAGGACCCTGAATGCTTGATGAATGAGATTGTGTTATGGTTTCATGTGGTGGAAAGTTCAAGTCAATGGGGATCAGTGACTGTTGTGATAGTGATGAAGTGGGAGGTTCAACTTCCACCTCTAGTGCTACATCTGTTACCACTGCTTCCATTGTGGCCAGTGTCTCAGTTGTGATGATCTCAATCACTAGATCCACTGCAACTATTTCCATGACCGTGATAGGTATGTTTGTGGTTGTCTCCACATGTACTTCTTGCTAATTTATATCAGCAATCTGTATTCTTCCCCTTGTATGCCCTGTCATCCGAGCTCCTCTGGGAGGGTTGCTTCATTATTTATGTCCAGGCTTCTTCCTTGATGTGGAAGGTAGTGAAGGGTGAACCAATGGTAGCTATGTGAGAGGAATCACTACCTTCCTTGTCTTCTTGTTGTCCAAGTAGAGTTGGTTATTTTTTACAACCCTACTTGTCCTTTCCTCTATTGATGTACTCTCCTTAGCATACCAATTCACTTTTCCAAGTGGTTGTGAGTCCACCTGATCTATGAAGAATGTAGGGAGAATCACCTCCCCATCATCATCAGATAGGCCTTCCACATCCTCTGACATGAAGTCAACAATTTAAATGGAAGCCTAAACTAGTTGTAATTTCCTCTTCGTACATCAAACTCATCTTCATAGTTGACCCAATAGTCTTCCATGGAGGACTTGTGTGAAGATTGTTGCTCAAGGTGTGTTGCATAGCGACCTCTAGGATCATATGACCGTCTCTCGATGAGGTACTTAAGGTTAAGCCTCACCATTTCGAGGTCTATGGCCTTGGCATCTGTCGTTGTCTTGCACTTGTATAGTCCCATCTCAAAAGGAAAGTCTGTGACAGTCTTGTGCTTGAGACACAAATGAGATTGAACCTCAAAAAATTGCCACAAGAATTCCATGAAGACCAACCTATTTGAAGGATAGTAGGGTAAGATGGCGAGATGATCATTGTATCCATATACGTGTATCTAGGTGAAAGTGGGGAACTAGATGAACCAATCCGACCAATCCACCATTGCCTCCTTGGCTGCTACTGATATGTGTATGTGCATCTCATGGTCAAGGTCTCTTATGGTGTGCATTATGAAGAGATCATTATTTCGCTTGAAATGTCTTTCTTCTTGAGTGAACTCAAGTCACGAGAAATGCTTGTGGACTCTTTGCACACCTAAGGTTTCAACTGTGTTTAATGCTCTGAATTGGCCTTGGAAGGCAATCAAGTATACAAGATATGAGCACATATGAAACCTATGAGCCTCTAAGAACCCGATCATTTGCTTGTGGAGCGTACCACTGAAGAGGGTGGGCCAATCATAGTGCTCCCTGTTGCTTACAATTTTGGCAATGATATAGTACATCCACGATTGAAATTGGTTTCCCTCCTCCTGTCTAGTGATACACTTGAGTAACGTGATCATCACTGCATACTCATCTCAAAACTCTCCACGTCCCACATTCTTGGGCAATTTGGCCATTTTGTTTTAAGCCATTTTTCAGCCATTCTCAATTGACATTTGTCTCTTGATGTATCAAATTCCTTCTCGCATTCTGCCACAGATATGACCACATTTGTCACACAAGGTGGAATGATAAAATACCTTTCAATATCCCTCAGCTTGAGGCTGCATATCAATCGATCATCCACTAATCAAATCTCTCGTGTGGTAGGGTTGTAATGCTTAATGCAAGCAATTACAAACTCTATGCGTTGTAATGTGATGGGGATTGATGCAGCCTTAAACAATCTGGATTGTTCAATGTTCTATTATGTGCATTGGTCAATGCCTTCCAACCTTTCAGAGTCAACCTCTGGGTGTACCTGATGCAAGTCAGTGTCTATCATTTCCAAGAAATCACGAACCAAGACTGTTTTGGTCTTGTATTGAACTTGGGAGAACTGCATCCTGGAAAACTTAAAGATCAACTACGCACTTGATACTGTTCAGGTACTTTTCTGAAAATCCCTAACAATAACACTTGTCGAGAAGTATTTTTCGGGAAAAAATCTAACAAATGGGTATTGTTCGTGCTTCAATGCCGAATAAACCTAGTTTGTTTGATTTTCATATTTGTGACTTTTTTGGAAAATCCTTAAAAATAGGGGCAACAAGTGTGTTGTTTTTGGAAAAAATTAAGAAGTGGGTTTTGCTAAAAAATTGTGCTGACTATACCCAGTTGGTCAAATCTGCTATTATTTGTTGTTTTTTGGGACATGCAAGAAGCCCTAAGACAAGAAAAGAGGAAAAAGACTAGAAGAAGATTGGAAGTTATCAACTGTCTTTCTAGAAAAATTGTGCCTTTTGATGCACCCTCTGATAAATTCTCCCTCTATGCAACAGAGCTTCAAAAATATGAAGAACGGTGAAAACCCTTATGTCAGATCTTGAAAAGTCATCTTGGAGAAGTCGTTCTTGGCTTCAATCTGCAAAGAAAGATGCTTGATTATGACGCCCAGGCTTGATATATATTGATTTGGGGTTGAATGCATCAAGCTTGGGTGCCAACTCATGAAGGAGGAGTCTTTTATCTTGATATGGAGTTCCTGGGAGTGATTTCCATCAATTTTGAGTCATTTTAGACATGAAAAGGTTGTCTAAATAGACAACTTCAGTTAACTAAGACTCTCTTTGACTTTAGGCATCCCTTTGAGGAGTTGAACACTTTTTTTTATTATTTTTCATGATGAAGTGCCTCTGTTTGATCCTTGATCCTAATTGTTTTATTGACTTTGAAGTGTCGCTAATGGATCCATTACCAAGTTGAGTCAACTCTGAAAGAAGTGTGCCTTGGAGCTGCAAAGCCAAAAACCTGAATCTGATGCCTCAAATTAAAGGGTGCCTTTTCCCAGTAGGGACGCTTTTAGCTTTAGACTTAGTCAAATTCTTGAGTGTTCTTCAATTTCTTCATTTTGACCCTTTGTGCTTTGATTTGAGATCTCTGCTGACTAATGAGTCTGTTGATCTTGCTAGAGCGTGGGATGGAATGTCAACTCAGGCTCAAAAAGGATGACTGACTCCACAAATATTGAAAGTTGATTTGGATCCCTTAAAAGCTTGGGTGGCCCTGGCCTGCAGGGTCACTTTTGACCTTTTGACCAATTATCTTCATGTTTTAAACTTTCACGAACTTCCCCAACTTGGTCTTTGTTGTCAGGTGTTTGACTTGTTTGTTGTCAATCAGTGATAATAGATTTCCACAATCCATGAAGATTTGTTGAAAGTGTTTTTGGATTAGATTGTGTTTGTTTTTTTACATCAACATTTTGGATCACACTCCGTGATCCATCATTAGGATATGAGAGAGCATAAGGAGTAGACAAACACAATCTAATCCAGAAACACTTTCAACAAATTGTTTGTTGTCTTCGTTGATGGTGTCATTATTGAGATTGATCAATACCAAGGAGGTCATCTTGGAGATCATTAAGCTTGCAGACTACATCTGGTTGCCCAAAAAGTTGGGCGCCTATTCTTAGTAGGGGCACTTTTCCTTGACACTTGTTCAATTTTCTTATGTTCTGCATTATGCCTTCATCTTTAGTGTTTTTTGCTTGATTTGCTTTTGTGATCACTTGACAAGTCCTGTGAATATGTAGCTAGATTGATCGTGAAGCTGAGAGATAGCTTAACAAATGCCTTGTAGAAAGTAGTTGTTGAATACCTCATCAGGTGTGTCAAAATGAAGGGCACCCTTGGCTTGCAGAGGCGCTTTTTCCTATATGTGCATTGATTTACCCTCCATTTGGTATGCTCTAACTATCATTAGTTGCTGTCATTTTATGTGTCTCACAGGTTGACAAACAGGTTCATTGCAAAGCTGAGTTGATGCTGGAGAGATTACCTGAAGATAGGCTTGTTCAATAGCTGACATCTATACCATCTAATTCAAGGGTGCCCCTAGTCAGCAGGGGCACTTTTTCCAATGTTTGATTGCCATTTTGATGGCTCTTGCATTGCAACATCTCGTAACTTCACATATGTTCGTCATTGATTGGTGAATTAGATGACTTAGCTTGACGATGCATTGGAAAACCAACAGGAACACAAAGAAGATGATTGCCTTGGTGAAATTTGATGACTATTTTTGACCTTTGGAATTCAAGGGTGCCTTTTCTGAGCACGAGCACTTTTAGGAGTAGTTGCATCATTTCCTTTGAAAAATCTTCATCTCTTTATGTCTCATGTTCACCATGTAGCTTAATTGAATTGAGTTTTGTCGTTGACGACGCATACACGTGTATCCTAGCAATCACCTCCAACATGCTGTGTGTATGGGTGTTGGAAAAATGACTAAGGCATTCAACTACACAACCTCCTTGGTAGCAAGGCATGCATTTTCCAGACAACCAATTTTCAACATTTTTCACTTTTGAAAATATCCTCCATCACAAAGCATCTTTTTGAGCCTTTTTGCCATGGATTCATCGTTGAAGCTTTTGAAGCTTAGATTTCCCCACCTGGTACTGGCCATTCTGCCATTAATGGCTATAAAGGTCCTAACTTTCTTCCTGAAAAATGAAAATAGACCCACCAAAGTAAAATAATGTTTTTGGTGATTTTGTCTTGACTAGTGTGATCGTGGAGCCAAATTATCCTATCAAAATCATTTTCAATCATGTACGGAAAAGTCCTATTTTTTAGGGTTTTCCTAAAAATAGGTGTTTGAAAACCTAATTTTCAAAATTTCAAAATTTTGCAAGCATCTTCCCTGACATAAACCCACAAAAACCCTGCGTTTGGTTTGACCTAAAACATACTTTTGACAACATTTTTACATGATTTAGCTCATTTTAAGCAAAATGCCAAAAAAATATTTTGGGTACAACAGGGGGAAAGTCTCGTGGTGGTTAATTGCTTTCATTTTTTTAATTGTGTGTTATTGCAATGGGTAAAACTCAATTAAACTCTTAATTCCATATAATTTGCCTCATGAAAATAGTCAATACGAAATTATTTATTAGGAAGAGGTTGTACAAGGTATGGAAACAAAACTATTTTTGAACCTATTAATGCTAGTGCAAAGGTAATATGGGAGATCAATTGTGAGAAAAATATTAGTTACATTTGCTCATTAGTCTCTTTTAATTTATAAATTCCTCTTCAATCATATAAAATACCTAAGGAGACCTAGGAGATGCTTGAAAAATAATATGGTAAAACTACCAATATTAAGGGATATCAAATTGATAATAATTTGATGAATTTTGATCTTAAAGTTTTTGTCCACATCTAAGAATATATCTCTAAGATTAAGCAATTGAGAACACATCTAAAGGATTACTTAATTAATAAGGAGGGTTTATAATTGATTATAAATGTGTTATCTAAGATTGGTCTTGAGCATTCAATATTTCTTTTGCCTTTCACACCCATCAACTTTCTATAGGAGCTACATATGTTGATCCTAATTTTGATGACTTCTTAAATCTTCTAATCTGAGAGGAAGTGAAGCTAATTGAAATTGTTCTAACCAAGTCTTCTAAACCACAAAAAATGGTGGTTAGTGAGCCCAAGGTATAAAAAATAATCAAGTAATCCTAAAAAGAAACAAAAGAAGAAAAAGAACAAGTCACACAAAGATTTCAAATCCTCTACGTCATATGAAGAATCATTTTAGGAGAAGTCCAAATGTCTATACTGTAAGAAATCAGGGCATGATGAGAATTAATGTTATTTGAAACAAATTAATGAGTTGAAGCATCTTCTAACGAGGAATCACATTAATTTAGCTTCAACCATGTTAGGGGATTCAACTTCTTCACAGTTGTAGAGAAAAAGGGGGCAAGCACTTGTTGTAGTTACAAATTTCGACTTAGAAAGATGGATGCTTGATTTTGGAGTTTCACATCATATGGTTTCATTGCAAAGTATGTTCTCTTCATTTGAGACTTGTTCATCACTACACATCTTGATGGCTAACAACACATATATGCATGTTTGCGGGAAAAGATCTATTAAAATATACAAAGGATCATTTAATTATGTCCTTTGTGTGCCTTCCTTATCAACCAATATCCTTTATTTATCAAATCACATACAATGAAGTAGGGAAGAAAGTTGAGTTCGCACTAGATTCTATAATTTTTTAGGATTTACATAGTAGAGATAATGTTGTAGTTGAGAAGGTAGATCATCAATCTCAATTGTACACTTTTTCACATTTTTCTCCTATTGTTCCTTCAATTTATATGCACACTCAAGCATCTTCTATGAACAATTTTGAGGAGATATAGTATGGTCATTTGAATCTTGGAGTTTTTTCATTAACTGAGGTTCTAGAGACAATTGCTAACATTTCATCTCCATCTAATATTTCTTCTAAAGAGACTAGTATTGCTACATCCATGGCTTATAATGATTCTATGTAGTAGGACATACTTCATGTTCCAAATACAACTAATTGGGATGAGTACTTGACAAACATTGTTGGTTTGTTTTGTGAGTCCTATTTTGCAAACTTGGAGAACTCTATTAAAGACATTCATCTCCTCTTTGATGTTAGCTCCTATTGAGTTGCAACATCTTCTTTGGATGTTGCGAGGACACCTTCAAACTATTATTTTCCTTTTCTACATCTTCACATGCCATAGTTTGACATAAGTATCGAGACCCTTAAGAAACATTTGGATGAGCCATCTTCATCTTTGGATTATGTTCTACATTCATTTTCACGAGGTTTTAGATTGCCATCTTCATTAGTGTGGCTAGAAATAATTAAATTGTTTGTGGAATCTTGTGGCACCAACATTGTGACACTTGAGAAAAGTTTAAAGATATTAAATATCTTGATATTTTTTCCCTCGTATACCTTTCAAGAATGTGAAGAGATTCTACATATATTATCGGTTTTGTTTCTTCTTAAGAGGAGGCATGTTGCTCACTGATATTTAATCATCTTCAAGGTTCATTGTTAGGTATCTAACATCACTACAAAATATTATAAATTGAGGGGGTGGTGTATGGTCTTTCTTCTTTTCTCTTATGGGGAGATTTTTTCCTATCATGAGATTTTATCCTTTTAATTCTTCTAGAGAGTGTCTTGTATTTGCTCTCTCTTGAAGAGGGTTTTTTTTCTACAAGGTTTTTCTCCTTTTCTTTATTTGTGAGATATTGTTTTGTACACAGGTACCTAACATGACCTCATAGCCAAAGCCTATTTTTGCATCATTGTATCTCTTCTCATTCTCCTTGAGTTGCACTTAAAGGGGTGTTGGTGTGAACAAGGTATATTGTTTGATTTACCTCTTAGGTCCTATTCATAACTGTTTACTTAAGTTTATTTAGGACTTTTTTAAGGAATTGCATTTTATGTCTCAAGTTATAAGATTAAGACACATGCCATACTCTCATGTTGTCCTATATAACCAAGAGGTTCTCATTGTAATTATATTGACTCATGTACACATATTGTACATTTACATCTCATGATAGAATATAATTATTCTCTTATATTTTGTCTCTCTTGTGCTTTCATTAAAGCTCCTAGATTTTGTGTGGCTATCTCCATAGCCAAATCTTAAATGGTATAAAGAATTCTATACCAACTCTTACGTTATTGATTGCAATTTTCAATGTATGTCAAAAAATATCTACACAAGCTTTAGAAGTTTTTTAAGTGGTTGAGAGTTGGTGAAAACAAACCTATATAAAGATAATCTTATAAGCATTCAAGCATGTTTTTTGACAATCGAAAAATTGTCTTTATGTGTATTTGTGAGTTCTAATAATTCAATTGATTTGAATGACTGAAATTACATAATAAAGAACTTGTAATATCAAAAATTAAAAATAAATATATAAAATATAAGTATTTGTTGTGAACATAAATTACTATTATTTAAAATTGTTTCCAATCTTATTTCAAATCCATTAGAACTCACTAAAATCTCATTTACTTTGCAAATAAAATCTAAAGACATATTAACTATTTGTTCACTTATTATTAAATTATTATTTTCTTTTCTTATAACTTCAATTCCGTGGATGTGATCTATACCATGGGAGTCTATTGGATTTATCTGATCCACTCTTGTTGCAACACTGTATTCCTTTCCAGATGTGCATGTTCCCCTTCCACCGTCATCCAATGGCGGCCCCACTCTAGCAACGTGGCATTCACACGTGTACTATTCCTACAAATAGGTGCAAAAATATTAGTGCGGTATAATGTTAAATTACCGTGACCTGCGAAACGGGAATGGGGTCCTACGATTTATAGATCCCCTAATTTAGGACCTCACTGCTGGGTCGGTTAACCAAGGAGCTTTGATCTAACTCGTGGGAAGGATCCATGACCAGTCGTCTGGGATGAGCATGTATTTAAGCGCACCCTTCCATGAAATTCTTCACACGCATCTTCCTTCTGGAGAAGTCCAAGCTTTCGTGGGGCTAAAACGAACAACGTAAACAAATTCGCTTTTATCCTGGACAGTCGCATTTCCCTATTTTCGACGGAAACATTCACACTCCAAATGACTGACAACCACTACTAATACACCATTTATACTGCCTCCATTCTTACACTTACGCGAAACCATTCATAAAAACCTGAAGTTTTCTGTAGTATTGTTTCTACCTGCAAACCAACATAATCGAAAAAGATTAAGAACATTTAGAAAAAGAATGTCTGGAAGGTATCTTCATTACTCCCCTGCCAGAGCTCAGTCCCCCCAGATGGGAGGAATGCGCACAGCCACCACTCCTTCAGACCATGACAGGTTAAAAAATATCATTTTTATTTTGACCAACTTTTGTTTATTTTGTTTTCCTTGGATCTGTTTCAGTCTATACAGATTATTAGGTCATAGTCGTAGACCGTGCTTGAAAAGGTGCAACTTTGTTGTATCCCTCTTTAATCCGATCTTTTGTAAATTTTGTCGCAGCAGGTACTTGACAGAACTCTTGGCAGAGCGTCAAAAACTGAACCCTTTTGTGCAGGTTCTGCCTAACTGCAGCCGTCTGCTGAATCAAGGTTGGGTTGTGGACTATTGTTTATCTAGTATCTTCTGCTTTATTTTGTCCATTGGAAAGCTAAATTAGGAAAGATTTCATCTTGGGTCGAGTTATTTTGATTGCACACTCTGTAATGCAAGCCTCAATGCCCTTGAAGAAGTGGTGTTTAGATTGAGTTATCGTACATAACCCAGACCCAGACTAGACCATAGAACATTTTTCATATACTTTTTTGTTTTGGCTAGGATTCTCAAGAATGGACATTGCATTCTCTGTTGACTTAGATTCTGGGTCTGAGGGGTATCTATCCTGCTAAATTTGTCTGATACTTTCACACAGCCTCATCTTTTCATTTTAATCTAAATGCCAATCTAAGCTCAGTAGATTGCAGCTGGAATGGAATCTTGTTTTTCGATTTAGAAACTCTGCCAAAATGACTCTCGAACCCTGGTCCCATTAAGCTAGTAGATGGACAACTCTTCCTGAAATTCTGGAATGCTGTGGAAATGATTTCATATAAGCAATAGATTGGGATCGTTTGTTTCAACCCTGCAATGCCAAGGGGTACTGTCTGCTAATAAATGGATCTGAACCTTGCAAGGTGTAGAGTATATTGTGTGGGAAGTCGTTGCGGGCAAATGAATAGAGGTGCACTTTATATTTCAATTACACGGCGCTAGAAAACATTGCCAACAAGTTAATAGATTGCCTGGAAGCCAATGTTTATGAGAACCTATATTGATACTGACAAAGGGATCTGCAGCTTGTAAGTAGCGTGTTGTCAGGGAATTTATTGCCAGCAAGTAATTAGACTGGCACTTTGATTCTAAATCTTAGGGTTCTTGAATATTTTGTCAACATTTATTTGAACCCTGTACCACTTAGTAGTTCGTTGGCAGCAAGTGAATAGATTGACGTGTCGTATGACCTTGGGTTCAAACCCGGACAAATTCAGGTCTGTTATGCACCAACAGATACTATCTCACAATATTTTTGCACCCATTTATCATATATGTTGGACATGTCTATGTTTGTTGCTGATGGGTCTCACTTCAGTTTCGGCTCAGATAGGTTGGTTCTCTTGTTGTCGTTGACATTTATAAAAAGATAACAATAAACAGCCACAGCTTATTCCAGCAGATATCTACCAAAAAACAGGATTCAGTTGAACAGTTGATTGAAATCCCCTTCTCTCTATTGATTACAGATGCCCCTATTGGCACAAATCAGAATCCTGTTTTCCAACAGGAATCACCAATGAAATAGATTCACAGATCATATGAAATTTTAAAACGTCAAACTGCTGTAGAATTCATTTCTGGCAAGCATATCTAACGTGTGAATGTCAATTGATTGACACTTTTTATCGAACTCACAAAATTTATTATCGGCAAAAGAATGGATTCAGTCCTATGGTAAGAGAGAATTCATTATTGGCACCTTCTATTAGAACCCTGTTATGCCAGGGAATTTATTATCAGCAAGCAAATATTTAGTTTCCTCTATCAGAATTGTGCACTTGTAAAGGGATTTATATATCTATCAGTATCTTGAAGTGCCAGCATTTTTTTATGTTTAAACCAAGGAAATGGTCATTTCTCTGCAAGAAATATTTGTTTTATGAAATTCAGTATAAGACCTGCTAGAAATGACATTTTTCTTTGAAACCCTGCGCTGTGGTAAAATCTTTCATTACTGGTGCATATGAAATTGGTAATCTTGACACAGAAGCCTTTCACATCCAGGCATTTCCCTGTGTTGAAGTGATTTAGTTGATGTTTCTCATCCCTTGCATTTTGCATATCCTCTAAAATTGTGTGTTAATGATTAACATCTTCTGCTAGAACCCTTTATTTCATCAATTCATTGTGTCCAAGCTAAGCAGTTGGTTCTTTTTTGCCTGAATGCTTATAATACTGGCCATACAATTGGCATCTTATACCTAGACCTTTCACAGCTGCAGAATTACTGCATGCGGGCTAAGAATTTAACTCGTGTCAGCATCCTGCAAAAGTTGGTTACATGTCTTCATCAGCTACTGTAGTGACATTTATTGATTGTGAATGTTAAAAGCTCAAGATAATGCGATTTCTCTTAGGTCATTGATTGATAGTCTGCTTTTTGTTTGATAAAGTTGAATAATATTGAATTAAAAGAGAGGTATAAAATAATGCAATTATACAAGAGGCTTGGAGTAGCCAATCACCATTGAGAGGAGCACAAAACAGACAGAGGGACCAGGTCAGAGTCTCTGGCCACCTTATTATAAATTTAACATATAACTAAAGCAAAAACATCAAGAAAAGATATCAGCCTAATTGGTCTCCATTGTTTTTGCATTGACCTCTTCATCGTGAGTGGACTTTTTCTTTTCTCATACTAGCCCATAATACTCAACATAGAACTTCTTGCAAAGGGAACATTGGAGATCCGCCTTACATTTGGCAGTAGCTTTCATAACTTCCAAAGCCATGTGAATGCATTCATGTGTATTAACAATCACATGGATACGTTCTTCAATGATGTATAGAGTTTAGAAGCCCTATCATTTAGATTTATGGTAATACCATAGAAGCATAAATCCTCAAAAAATCTCAAAAATCCTGATTTAAAAAAAATCTTTGATCAAAAAGATTTTTTCCCCAAAAAATCCTGATTTAATCAATTGTGATTTTCAACAATTTCTAAGGGTTTAAATCGCGGAAAAATTGCCCAACCAACTCGTTGCAAAATCCTAACCGCACAAAATCGCTATTTAATCGAGTTTTTTCGCTGATTTTTAGCATAGAACTTAGTGCTGGCCGTTGGGACGTGGTTCATCATCAAAGATTCACTAGATTTCTTTAGGTTGCTGAGGCAAATCGTATGTAGGCGACCTCGAATGGACATATATTTCTAATAGATGTTAAGGACATTAAAATAGAGATACGTTTGATGTTAAGGACATTAACATGGAATGGTTTAGAGATGTGTTGCTTTTTTCTCTATATTTCACATTACTGTCATTTGCCTTAGGCTCGTAGTAATGCTTTCCATGTATGTAAGTCCAAAGACACAATTTAGTGGGAAATAGTAGACAATATCATAAATACTAAGTAAGGCTTCTATCTTATTTTTTTTAACATATCTGAACCTTATAAGAGTACTTGCCAAAAATAAATATAGAAAGCCAAACTAAACTGAAACAAAACTCTGTTGGCTTGATATCAACCTAAAGAGGTTTGTTTTCTTTGAATTCTTGTGATCCATACTACTTAAAGAATTTTAACATTTCAATTGTCAACAATAATACCAAGGTGGTTGTTTAGATTATCAAGGTAAGGTTGGGACAAATTTCCTTTTCAGATGCTAACAAAGTGTGATAATCTAGAGCTTCAATTTGACACTGGCCATCAAGTGTTAATGACAAGAGGGTAGGGTAGTGACAATTGCATAATCAAGTGGGAATCATAAGTATGTACATAATAGTATATAGACACTGTGGAACCAGAAACAAAATGGGTCCTATTAGAAAGATAAAAATCAGCTTGTAGTGCTGAAAAAATGAACTATAGCAGTATTTTATATCAAAATGAAGGATTGTTTTGGTTATATTTAAATTTCCTATATATTTTGCATGCTTAATGCTTTGTTAATTGGTGAAACTCGTTGCTTAAATGCATGCCCTGCACTTGTTCGGGAACTACATTCCATTTAGGATTGTCATATACATGGAGGTTCAAAAGGCTTGCAAGGAGTACAATAGCAGTACATGAATGCTTTAGACATATATAGTGTAGCATTCCATGCATGTTAAATGGGTAGCAGACAAACTAATACATGCTTTGAGAGAAGTCATGCCCTAGTCTTGTGGGCTTGTCTTAATCCTCCCAAAGCAGGCCTCATATTTTTTCTCTTTAATGATCCAGATAGATTTCAGCAGCAACTGTCCCATTGAAAGGGAATGTTCCTCGTGCTTTGATTTTCCATTGAAAGTTGTAACTATAATCTTTGAAACTCTCAACTCAAAGCTCATCAATGTTTTTAACTCCATCATCCACTTACATGCAAAATCAAGGAAAATTTACTTGAATAATAATAGCTAAAATTGTGGCTCAAATAGTTTCTCTATTCTTTTGTACTATCAGGTCTTTATTATCTAATGGAAAAATATCTAACACTCCCTTTATTCTTTTACAAATCTGCTAAAATAGTTATCAATGAGAACATTTCAATATCATTTATGGTCTTTTGAGATTTAAGATTTTGTTTCAAAAGCATTTTCTATTTCTCTATCTTGAGCTATTTGATTCAAAACCTATCAAGTTGAATTTTGCAATTGCTTCCTATGTCACATACACAAATATGAACTAGTTGATTCCCATTTTGTAATTTATGATGTTTGCTTGGCAAAGAAAACTGTCTTTTTAATGACTTTCTTGAGCCTGCGGATTTTGAGATTCTAGAGGCCAACTTGGATAGTCATGAGGTTGAACCACTTAGGAGAGGCTTTGAACCCAGAGCTTCATCATCAAGACTTGCAGCTCTATAGCATAGCTCTATTTGTAGTAGCAAGTCATTCGCTACGTTTGATTTTTTGGAACTTTGTACAAACTATATTGTTATTGAAATTTTATCAGTTGTAACCATCTAGTTATAATTTATTCACTATGAAGTATGCTTTGTGCAATGCAATGTAATCAGCAATATGAATATAAACAGAAAAATCCCATTTTTTTACAATTCATTGGTTAAACTCTATTTTATTTGTTCTCTATATCTCTATTGTATGGAAATGCCCTTAAATTTTTAAAAAAGTAGTTTTTGTTTCTTTTTCTACAAATTTTCACGTTTTTTAAAAAAAAATCCATTTTTTTCAAAAAATCTTATACTTTTGGTTTGCTGATTTTTTCCAAATCGATTTTTGCTGCTATGGGGTCCATAATACTAATAATCAAGCAAGTTTTGTTGAAAACCTTTTGCACCGTATCAACCGCCTCCACGAGCTCATCGATCCTTGTACAAACATTGGGGTGCCCTTCTGAATAACCTACAACTTTACTTCAGATCTCTTCTCAATCTTACCATTGGAATGGTTCTTCTCCTTGGAATGGTACTTCTCAAGCGAGAACAAAGTAGCATCGTTCTTAGAAACAGTCTTCTTTCTGTTTATTGAAAAGCATTCCCAAGGAGGACTGGAATTTAGATCCCAAGGAGAATGATAGGTGGGTCCTAGGGCTGGTTCAAATACATGGTATTAGGTCTCTTAAATTCCAAATTTTCAAATACAGTGTGTTAGTTCTGATAAGCATTTCCATAGGCGAGATTCTCCTCAAGCAGGATTCCTCTCTCCTCTGTTTGCAATTACATTCTCCATTCCCCGAAGCTTTCAAATCCATGAGCAAATTTATCTTGTACAAAATGGGGAAAACAACAGACCACTTTCTTCTTTTGAAGTGTCTGCAACAAGCATGCGTCTCTTTCCTTTCTTAAAGCAATTCCAGCATGGGAAAATCTGTTGTTTTGTAATTTGCTAACAATGTTTTCCAAGCTGATTGTTTTTTGAGAGGCATGCCAATTAATCTGCAAGGGCTTGATTGTAGTACAAATTTGTTAGTGCTTCTCTTTATGGTGTGTCTGTTGGTGGATCTGTATAAGCGATCTTTTATTTCTTGTACAGTTATGATGGAAGCCATTTTATACATCTCTATATCTCTGGAAATGGTCATATGAATCCAGTTCACCTCGATTTTTTCATATTTTTTGGCAAAGTAAAAACTAAAATGTTAAACTTATGTTATAGTATTAAAGTTGGAAGAAGTCATCAAATCTATAAACGATGACCTTTTTTTCAATTGGAAACACTTCTATGAGCATTATATTTTGAACTTTAAACAATAAAGTACATCATAGAAGGTTTACATTAAAAAGTGGCTGGTAGGCATGCATGGTCCATCAAAACACATGAAGTACACAAACTAGAGGCAATGAGCCAAATCACAAAACACACATTGTCACTTAGCAAAGGCCATTGTATTAGGAAGGGGAGGTAGATTGTCTTGTCTAGGAACCACCTTGGGGGATGGTTCTTTGAAAGGAGGATCAAGAAATGCCCAACTATCTTTAAAGTCCTAAATAGTAAGTGGCACCGAGACTCCCCACCTCGATAATAGAGGCACGGTAGAAGCCTTGATACCACCCAATACTGGCCAAGAAGCTTTCATTTGTGGGGAAGGAGTCCAACCCCTCCATCGAGGAGGGGACATGAAGTGGCTTTAGTTGTGTGAGTGGCTTCATCAATAGGGAGTTGGTAGTGGCAATCATTGGGTAATGCCATCAGGTGGAACTTTGATAAGATTCCAACATAATAATGGCAATAAGGTTATGTAGAAGAGAGATCAAACACAACACAGGATTTTTGTGGGCCAAGATGCCCTAATATCCAATATATGTAGAAATAGAATAAACCTTTAAGGTAGGGCAACATTATACAACACTCCTTAAGCTACTCCACGCTATATCTCCAAGAGATCCCAAACACATAACATACTCTCCTCTTCTCCTTACATTGATATTCACCTTCTTAATATAGACTTCCTTTGATTAACACAATGGATGGGGCAATCTAGTTAACCCATGTAGGCTTACTAATTATCTAATATAATTTATTACACAGGTTGTCCAAATGACCCAACTTAATGTATGTGTGCCACATGTTGGCATCTCCATCAACCTATATACACTATAATATTATATCTTGCAGTTCATAACATGCCATCCCTCCTTGAAATGTTTCATCTCAAAGAATCAGCCAAATGGTAAGACTGTTACAATTCATTACAAATATGTTGCCATGCCTTTTCATCCAATCATCCATAGGTGATCTTAGCTTTATGATACCCAAATCCCATTCTTGAGCCAGATTTTGTTGCATCCATATGATTCCACTCTTTGCCATAGAAAGTCCTTTTTTGCGCCAAATATCTTTACTTTTGTGATGCCATTGATTGTTGTAGTTGCTCTTTTGGCTCTATGTAGGTTCATAGTGATTGGCTTGCTAATTCCTTGTTGTGTCATGCCTCTATGATTCTTGCCTTTCACAATGATGTAGATGTGTATATCAATGGTACAAGTCTTGTAGAGATTCACGAACACTCGGCAAGTCTTGAGGCTTGGAGGTCAAAATGAGGCTTGGAGGCTTGTGACTTGGGTACCCAATGAGTCACGATGATTAGATTTGGCTGGCAGCAGTAAAAAAACCAGAAAAAATAAAACGAAAAGAAATAAAAAACTTAAAATCTAAAAGTAAAAAGAAAAGAAATAAAAAAAATTAAAATCTAAGCACTTAAAATAAACTCCAACATACTAAAAGCATACACATTTCATTTGCAAGTGCAAGAAGGAGAAAAAAGAGAGTATCAGAGCCAAATTCACATGCCATAGAAGAAAAATCAGCACACAAGTTGAGCAACAAATATTGATTGAATACCATTTGGGAAGGTTTGTAGTAGCCCTTGGTGCATCTAAAGGATCCTACAATGCATTTGGGAGAGCCTACCATTGATTTGGAGCAGCTCACCATCGATTTAAAGCAAGTTTGAAGAAGTAATATTTTATTTTGAATCTTCTAAAAAAAATTCATTTGTCTTTTACGTTATTTTTCTATTTTAAGTTCATATAACAAAGAACAAACCTTAGCTCTCTCTAATCTCTTTTCTATAAACAAACACTAGCTGTTTTTATAATTTTTTTCTATTTTATAGTTGCAAAGTCTAGCTGCTTTTACTTTTTTGCAAATTTTTAAAATTTTAATTTAACTAGCAATAGTAAATATTAATTTAACTAGAAAATTTTAATCATAAACTTCAATTTTTTTATAGATATAACAACAATACATCATTCCAAAATAAATAGTAAAATTATATTAAACAACGTCATTATGAAAGATTAATCACCCAATTTTTTTTCATCATATTATTAACAACGCATTTCAAGATTCATTTCACTTCCTCACTAGGGCTAAAATACATCATTTTCAAATTATCGTACCGACTACTTTTATGCTTAAAGTTAACATAATCACACAATTTCATTCTTACAAAATGTCATATCCAATTTTTCATTTTCATAAAGTACAATATGCAGTAATCAATGTAAAATAAAAGATCACTATCTCAATAAACAATGTGTCTTTACTAGCAAGCCTTTGGCGTACTAAACCGCTGCACGGAGGGAGAGCATCATCTGGGTGCTTTACTTCAAACCACAGATCGACAGTCCCCGCACATTTTGCTATTGGAAGTGGCCCTACCCTTCTTGAGGATAGCAGATAAAAAGATTTGCAATCGTACCATGCCATTTGAGAATTGAGTTTGAGGTAATGACTCTATTGCTTGCAACCTTAGATACCCTCTAGCTAAGCATGACATTTGGTTAACATGCAACCTATCAAGTATTGCAGATCCACAATGTACACAACTTATGCATCACTTTGGCCAAAACATTTTAAAGCATAATCATGTCCTAAAAAGGCATTGTGGCTTGTTTGTCCACCATTCCTATCTCAACTTGACTCAACACAATCAAGACAAGACTACTCAATTTCAACAAAAACTCTACAACTTGAGTGATGATTTAATTGAAATCAAAGTCATTCCTCAACTTGTGATTAAACCATTTTCTTATCTTTTCAAGACCAAACAAATTTCAACTCAAATAATGTAAGTCCTTTCCGCAAACTCAATCGAGAAACAAAACACGAATTTGACTACCATTTCACACTTTGTAATAACCACCCTAATTTTTTTTGAAAATATTCAATTGAAATTAAGCTGCAATGCAATGTCCTTATCACTTTGTGATCACCTAGTTCTCGATATGGGTAAGGTGGGAGCATACAATGTATAGGACCACACCCAGTTATCTAGAAGTAGCAAATGAAGTAATCTAATCAACCAAAACACATAAGGCATAGCTTTAGTGGAGTGTGCTTGGTGCAAGAACTGAAAACGACATCAAACACACTCTGCAAATCAACTCATTAAATCACATCAAATGTACCCATTATCAACAACAAGATTGGAAACTTCACTTGTAGGCAAAACTGTGGCTCTTGTATGAAACCACCGAGACTAGCTACTGTGGTTTTCATCCTCAAGAAAATCAAAGATGAACACAAGTTCTTTCAAATGCAAAAGCAAAAATCATATCAAGTCTAACCTCAACAATGAGCTCTCAATCACCTTTTCTAACATTTTGGGAGAAATAAAATACTAATTTCCTTTTTCCTCCAAAAGCTCTTTTTTTAATTTTAAATTATATTCTTTTTTTATGAAAACAAAAGTCCCCCATGTGCCTAGGCCTCCCCTTTGAAGGTACAACTTAAAACACTTTTTAATAAATAATTATACCTTAGTTGCCTTTTTAATTTATTCTCTTTAGGACAACTTCAATTATTTAATAAATTAATAAATCAACCAAGTTGAGGAAAACATCAAAATGAGATAAATATGAACTTTTGACCATAGCATGATGATATTGAGGACTTATGATGATGAACTAAAGCAACTTGGTGTCAATCTAAAATTAGCATGCTTATCCAAGAAGTTTGGAGAACTCCCAAAAGGCTGTAATTGCATTCTAAAAGCACCATGAGGCTCAACAAGATCATTTGAACTCACTTTCATGAACAATAGCACCGCTTGACTAATCTTGTGCTCTCCAAGAAATTTGGAGTTCTCCCTTGCTCACCAATTAGCCTAGGGGAAAACTCGGAAAATAGACTAATTGTTTACCAACCAATTATGCTTGAAAAAGGGACAATACACACTTTATCAAGTTTTTACGAAATAAATACATAAGTTCTCTTCATGGATTGATAATATAAAACTAACGATAATACCTTTGATTGACTCAGAGCTGTCCATATCAGCAGGTTATTTGTTTTGCATTATTTTGGTTTAAAAATTAGACTTACTGACTTATAAATTTTTTGAGCATTCGCTAGATAATTCCTCAGCCATGCTTATGAGATTGAATTCCATTCGGAGTTAGGTTACCATTACTTAATCATCCAAAAATGTACAGACCACAATTGAGTTTTTTTTTTCCATTTTTCTGACCTCTATTTTTCCACTTAGTTTTCTGTATGCAAAAATAATTATACAATTGCTTTCTTTCTGCAATACCGTACGATGACTAATTTCTCCATTTATCTTTGAAATGTACACACTATTGATGGTTATTCCGAAATAGATCTCTAATATTTTTGTTTATGTTTGTAGGTGTGATAACAAGGTATTCTTAGCTGTCAAATAATTTACATCTTATACAAACATGTTATAGCTGTTCAATATATATATAAAAAAGTTGCCTATGAATTCTTAATCGACTGCTCTTTTAAAGATATCATAGTTAATCACTTGATGATTCAAGTCAACTGTTGACATATGCATATTTGTAAGCAGATAAAACTCACTACCAGGCCTCATTAATATTGACCCTATATTCACTATTTACACAACAATAACATAATATTTGTTGACATATGCATATTTGTAAGCAGATAAAACTCACTACCGGGCCTCATTAATATTGACCCTATATTCACTATTTACACAACAATAACATATTTTATGTGGTTAGATTGGTATCAACCCCAATACACTTTATATACACAGCAATATGAATTCTTATATGGCAGATTTATATCGACCCAGTACTCTTTTTCTACATAGCAATATCATGTTATTTACATGGGCAAATTTGCATCGACCCAATACTCTTGCATTGCATAGTAGTATCACACTTTATAAGACCAAATATATATTTTGGTCCAGCATTCCCAATGCAGCCATAAAGTTGCTGCTAGCAAGGCATCACTATGCAGATATAAATTGCAGCTATTAAACCATTACCACGGTCAAGGATTGTATAAAATAAATATTTGTGTACATATACTTATATATGTATACCCTTTAGTATATATATATACACACCTCTAGCAGACAAGAAGTGACATAGAGTGTTTCTATTAATGGAAAATATCCATGAAAGGCGATAGGGATTTTGCAATATTCCCACTGATTTTCTAAAGGAAAAATAGCGATTATGATATCTAGACTAACCTGGAATGTTTTCCTTTTTTTTGTTTCTTTTCTTCACTCCTCTCTGCAATTCGCCCTTTAACCTGCCAAAACAAAACTAAAGTAATGGTGTCTTGTCTTCCTTTGCATTGACCTTTTGATAGCAATTCTATGCCCCCTTTATTTCCTCCTCATTTTCAGGGAGAGATTTGGGGAAGTGTGGCGGTGGTTTTGAGCCACTCCTCTACAATCTTAACTTCCCATTACTCAAGAATAACCTCCCTCTCAATTCTCATGCCCTTCTTTTTCCTTATTATTATCTTTTTCAATTCTCAAATATGTATTTTAGTTTTTGTTTCATTCTTCTACACATGTATTTTCATAATCAAAAGTCCATTTCTTTTAAATCAGAAGATGGTTTTAAAAAATTTCAAGCTTCATAACAAAAACACGCTCAACAGGCATAACAAGGAAAACCTTCTAAACATTTGATTGAGAGAGATATCTTGGTCTCAATTTGATGCAATGGGTTCAAAAAGAGGATTATTATTTGATTAAATATGCTTTGCATACGAGGTGACAACCATGACAACCTAGCCATTTGTGTAACTCTAAATCAATACTATCAGACTTTTTAGGCAGTGAATACACATTCCAAAGTGAACATGAAAAGATTACTTTGATTTGCATTATGAGGTAGATTTATACATGGAAGAAATGAATAACCGTGCATTCATTGTTTCAACAAAATAACAAATAGAACCATATGTTACTAATAAATAGTTACAAACTATAACAAGCTATAACAAGCTAGATATACGGGTTGTCAATGATGAATATGCCAAAATTCCCCTCTTATGAAATCATTGTTTTAAAGTACTAATAAGAGAATCTTGAAAAGTTTCAAACTTGAAAATGGTAAAATGTTTAGGCTTGATACAACTGCCAATTGAGATGTGCCGTTTTGTTGCTTTAAAACACTAACTTTCCCCTTGATCAAGTCACCTTGGTCAGGGGCTGTTGATGATTAGTCAGTTTTGCTTGTAAATCTTCAACTTTGGCATTGATGTTGTTTTTAGATGACATAATCACCTAGTCATGTTTTATCGTCACCATTGCCACCTTAGTTGCTTTTCTTTAGTGGCATCATCATAGGAAATATGTGATTTTAACTTATGTTTTAAAATTTGTTTTCATCTAGTTACATCTTTTTGCCACCATCACCACCATTTTGCCCTTTTAGAGTGGCATTGCCATTGCGAAAGGATGACTTGACTTGAGCATTTTAACTATTGCACTTTCTAACATTAATTGCCAATTGAATTGTGCCTTTAGAGTGGCATTACCATGCCAAAAGTATGATTTCTTCATTAAACTGATCTCCACTTGCCTAGCCACCTTGGTTGTGTCTTATTCATTACCTAGCCACATTTCATTGGCATTGCTAGTGCAAAAACAACTTATGTTTTATTTGGCGCTCTTTTGTGGACTAATTGCTAGCACAATCACCCTTTTAGGGTGTCATTGCCGTCAAGCAAGTGCGACTTCCACTTAACACTTTAAACCTTTTAACGCTGATCACACTTTTTGTACTCTATTGCGAGTTCAGCCTCCTGTTCAAATTGGTGTTGCCACTAAATAGATGCGAATATCACTTAGTCTTCATATCCCTTTGTTCTTGTTGTGGATTTCTAACCACTTGGCCATTTGGAGTGCAACTTTTTGATGGTTTTTCCACTTTGAAACTGGCAATCAGACCTATGTTTATCTTTGACTATTTAATGTTTTTCCTTTCTTGATTCACCTTACACAGATATGCTATTTGGAAGGGGTGTTAGAGGAGTTTCCTTTGATATCCACAGTTCTTGCATTTAGGTTCACATCTTTGACATTCCATCCATTCTTCTTCAATGTTAACCATCCAAAAGCTTGATTATCATTATTCGTTGTCTCCCCTTTGTTGAGCAACCTGCAAACATTGTTAGCTTGACAAAAGTGGACCAACACTTGACAACTTGACAATTTGACATAAAAGATAACTTAATTGGCATTGATAATATAACAAGAATCACATAATATACCTACTAGAATCTTGGCTACAGGTGAATTTTTGTAGGGGTATTAATTTTAGCAGAAATAGTAGCTCTTTTTTGGGACCACGGGACAAAGTTGGATCATAGGAGAACTTCAAAATCTTTTGGGCAAACAATAGGAATTTGCTAACAGAGGTTTATCAAGAGTTCACACAGCTAGGTAGAAGTGGGCAGAAATAGCGGCTAAGGAAAACGATCGAATGGATACAACTTCTATGTATTACTAAATGATATATTATCACACAAATTATTATCTAATATTATTTTTGATTCTCCAGATCACCTCCAACTTCCAAGTGCAAGAGAAGAGCATACTCTAATATTTGATAACTCTTAGACTTAGTACACACTAGACTCACACACAACTTGACTGATGCCAAATGGTTTAAGTTTTGATGTCACTGAGGAAGGCATTGCTGTTACTAATGATTTATCCATGAAGGGATTGAAGGCTCATAAAGCAAGTAAATCCAAGAGGAAAGAGCATATTGATGCTTTCCTCAAAGGAAAGAGCAAATTGATGCTTTCCTCAAAGGAAAGGAAAAGTTGATCAGATATCAGACAGGTTATCTACATGAGGCCTTACTAGCTCCTTGTGATGAGGGAAGTTTCTACCTGATTAAACATTTCAGTGGAAGGATGCTACAAATGTGTCTTCCCCTATCATTTTCGTCTTTTAAACCATCTCAGACACATTTGGCTAGTTAGTTTTTCTTTCTACTTACTCATGACCATTGAGCAGTTTTTTGTCAATGCTCTTTTGGACAAAATTGATCTCCCCTTCCACCAAGGGATTATCTTTCGCCTTTATTAGGTTGAGAAATCTAATGTTGCCATTCCCAAGGTTGATACCAAGGTGGTGATGGTGGAAAAAGACCCTTGCTGTAATGGGTGCTCCTTGAGCCCCACAAAAGGTAAAGTTCTATCTTCTCCTAAAGTTGTCACTATCAAAATTCAGGCTTCCAATTCTGCTATTTCTAGACTTGCTACTAGGGCCAGTCTTGGTGGGTCTCTTGTCTCTCCTAATTTTTCCAATTTGGTTAATTTTGTTGATGACCCCTTGAGAGTGTGGTGGTATCCATTGCCAAGAATAAAGATAAAGCCATTGTGGTAGAGGGACCCTCTGGGGTTGGATATGCCACCACTTTTGATGTGATTGATAACAAGCTCAAGGAGTGTGTTAAACAGGGGAAGAGGTTGGATAATTGTTCTAATGACAGGGCTGTTGATTGCAATAGTTGTTTAAATTGTGAGGGGATTGAATCTAAGATTAAATCTTTGGAAGACGACTTCAACCTACAACACACCATCTTTAAATGTTTCCAAAATGAAAATGAAAGATTGAAGAAAAGAATGGCCATCCTACACAGATAGGTCAATGGGGAGTCACTTGAAGCAGATATTAGTGTTGAATTCTCTGAATTGGAATGGGAAAAAACCGGGAACTTTAGTCTAATGCTTGCTAAAATAAATTAACTTAAAAGAGAGGATGATGGAAGTGGAAAAAAAACAGGATGCTTTGTTGCCTTCCTTGAACAAGGCGATCCAGTTAAGTAGGACCTAGCATATCAATGCTTCATGAAAGTTTCCTGAAGAGGAAGAAGTTGGTTGAAGTCGAGAGCTCTAGTAAAAAGACAAGATCCCAACAACTGCAAAAAGAGAAAGAGGTTGTAGACTTGGATAATGAGGTCTTTCAGGACCATTTGGGGTTCCTTCGTGAGAAGTGGGAAGTTGTTAGTGGATTTAAGGAATTGTTTTCTATGTAGCCAGCTGCTGCTGTCCATGTGCTCCTGGTTTGTGGTCATTGAGCTTTTTGCTATTGAACTCCATCCCTCGTGGAGTTCAGTTTCTTGTGTGTTTTCTGATTGGGTCATTTTTGCTTTTTTGGTGCCCATTGTGAAGGGGGTTGGGCCCTGTTAAAAACCCACTTTTACCCTTAAGATCACAAACTTAATCAAGATGAGTGTTATTGTGTCTATGTTTGATTTTATGAGTGCATGCAATTAATCTAGGATTGAAGCCATTGCTGAAAATGAACATCTTTCACTAATTTAATCTAATAACCAGCAGATGGATGACTTCTTTTTCTTTTATTTTCGTAAGCAACTTTCAATCAAGGAAGAACTATTTAATCAAACAATGCAAGCGATGTGATCTTTATTATTTCTAACAATGAGTTTGCAATTTTTTGGTTTACACGTTGGGAGACCCTTTTCAATTCTTGGGTTAAATCCTTCAACTTGTCGATTCACTTGTGAAAATCATTTGTTTAAGCCTCATTTTTTTGTTCTCCAAGTGCTTACCTTGATTGCAAGTCATTCTTTTGAGGAAACTGAATCTGTGATAGCATGTGATGAGACCATAAACTGTCTCATCTTTAGCCATATAAAATAATCTCTTCCTTCTTAATAAATCAGTTTTGAAGTGGATTTGAGTAAGGTTTGAAAGATCTTTAGCTTGTTTAAGGTAGAATGTAAAGTAGATGTTTGGTTTGTTTTTAGTACTCAATGTGAGCTAAATTGCTTCCTAGCTTCTAATATTTCTCCATGAGTATGTGTAAGATGCAATAATGCAACTGAACAAATTATTAAATAACCCATGTCAAAATTTAACTGATGTAAAAGGTAGGTGAGATTAAAGGAAACAGTTGTAGTTTGTTGGGAGTTTGGATAAACGTCTCCCCAAGAATAGGATATCAGATCCACATTCTTCGTGGATTGATTGAGTAGATTAGGAGTAAGTATTATATAAATACATTGTAGATAGTGGATCAAAGGGGAGGGGGAGGGGCAGGTGGGAGGAATTAAGAGCTTCTTTAACCCGAGGAAGTAGGTTAGTTGTTAGTTTACTTTCCAGTATTGTATTTCCAGACTTCTTAGAGTAAATTTGATTCCAACAAGCATTGTCTGTCCAGAATTTTGAAATTAGATTTGATTTCTGCAAGTGTAATGTACAGTAACTTCGATTTCCGCATGTGTGCTGTAGAGTAGATTTGCTTTTTGCAAGCGTGTGATGGAGTAGATATTTGATTTGATTTTGAAAGTATGGTAGATGCTTGCCATTGTAGAAGAGACTGTCATGCAAGTTACCTCTCTTCCCTCCTGCATATAGCCATGGACACCACCTTGGATTGTTAATTAAATGATGAGGATTACAACCCTCATCAGCATGCTTGTACAAGAACTTCACAAGTTCCTACATAATGGTAATTCACATAATAGTAGCTTCAACACACTTTCTAAAATAAGTAATAGCAACAATAATGTACTGAGCTTTTTTCCTTCTAGATTGGGGGAGAGGCATGGTTGAATGGGCCAGAAAAATCTATGCCTCTTTTCTTAAAAATTCCTTGAGCAACAACTTGAACAAGTAGCATCTCATTTTGTTGCATTAATTCTTGTGTGCTGATTGTTGTTACACACCTTCGCAAATCTATGCACATCCTTAAATAGTGTAGACTACCACAAACCTGCTTACAGATTCTTCCATATTGGTTGGTTGTTTGCAATCTGTTGACTAACAATACTTTCAAGTTTCATGTTTCTCATGAGGTAGAAACTTTCATGCATGTTGCAGAACATTCTGCAGAACTTCATTATTTTCCACAACTTGTAGTATAACCCCTTACCAACTGTGAAGGCAACACTTGCGCAATGAGTTTTTACTTTTTACTTTTTCTTGTTGGTGTTGTGGGCTGGTCCTTCTCCAGTTGACATAATCTACATAATCTCTTTTAGCTGCTTGGCTTTCCTCAATTGTAAACATAGGCACACCTAAAAACCCATTCCAGATCTCTCTACATTCTCCTGAGTGAATCATTTCGAAATGGTCTGGTCCCACATGTTCTTTCAGTTTCCCTTGTATTGGAAATTGAAACTCATGGAGTAACATAATCCATCATCCTACTACCCAATGATAGTTTCTTTTCTGCCTCAATTGATCTATGCAGAACTTGAAGAGAGTTGCTAACAAATAGCTTGATTAATTTTGCACATAGTTTCTTTTCTGCCTCAATTGATCTATGCAGAACTTGAAGAGAGTTGCTAACAAATAGCTTGATTAATTTTGATGTGCATACACCCTGGCTAATGCTTTATTTCCAATGGTAGAATAACTATTTCAGCATCAGACAATTTATAACAAATTGGCTGGTTGATATTTTAGTCACTAGGTTGAGATAATATCTACTCAAATAGCAATATCAGATCTATCGATATGCACATGAAAGTTTGAAACAACTTCAAATCCAGGTAAACAATATAGGCATAGTTGGAAGCTGGTTCTTAACAAAATTTAGAAGCCTTCCAAAACTCTTATTACAGATGAATTGGTGATCCTTTTTTAACATCTCCTCCATTGGCATGACTATTTCAACATAATTTTGAGTGAAATTTTTGTAATACCCTATATGTTTTAAAAAGGCCTGCATGTCAAAATGCTTGAGTGGACATTGGAGAATCCAAAATAGTAGCAACTTAGCTTGATCTACCAAAATCGCCTAATAGCACACGGCATCCCCTAACAGATCATCGATTGGAATGAAAAATTCACATTTCTTAAAATTCAATGCATTGTACGATGCTCTACATTGCTCAAACATAAATTGTAACTTAGAAATATGTTCCCTTAGTAGACTGAACACAACCCAGTCATTGAAATACACTTCTAAGAAGTCATGAATGAAGTCTTTTAAAACAATAACTAATGGTTTGGAGTATGAATAAGTCTAATGGATTGGAGTATGAATAAGTCTTCCATCTTGCTTTTGAATTAAAATGATCCTTTTTGGATCTCCAAAGTTAGTAGGAATTCAGTCTTGACTGAGAGATTAATTTTGATACTATATAATTATGTAATATAAGAGTTAACACACAAATATTGGACTATATTGCGTTCATGTTTGTATGTTTTAAATCTATAATTGATTTATTTTGGAGATAAGTGATTGGCAATGTATTTTTCTTTAAACTTTAGCATGCAATTTTTTCTCGAGTCTTTTAATATTCTTACAACCTATATAAACCACACAAAAGTAGTTCGTGGACATTCTTGTCTTCTTCAAAAGTATTTTTTATGCATAACTAGTTTGATCTGACAAGTATCTTTGTCATTCGTAGTGCAGTATTTGACCATAGTTTTATCATGAATCCAGGTTAAACATTTCTTAAAGACAAAATGACAAGGTTTTGTAAATGTGTCTTACTGTACACTGTAATGTGTCCTCTTTGGCAAAGGAATCTTGCTTGCTTATATTATAGCACATTTGCTTTGTGACAGAAATTCTACAGGCCTCTGGTGTGGTTTCCAACCAGGGTTTTGGGGGCAATGATAGGCTAGAGCATGGCAGTCCTTTGGCATCAGGAAGTCTTATTTCAAATGGCACAGGAATGGATTTGGGGGGTTGGGGAGGTCTCCAGTCTGAGGTAAAATTTTTATTTCCTTGTCTTTTCCAGTATCCTTTAGTATAATTTGCTAGATGCCTTTTTATGATTAACTAGATTATAAAATTAGCTCTGCAATATCAAGGCTTGTGTGTGGAAGTAGGAGCCGTTTCCTATCTCATAATATGATGTATAATAATTGTCAGGACTATCCAATCACCAATCAACTGTCAAGACAAGGCTGGATAAGCTCAATTGGAGTTGTGACTCATTTGCAACTCTCCATGCAAAATCTCTATGACAAATTTGAAGAATATTTGTCTCGTGGAACAAATTGATCCATATAAGATTTAAAGAAACAAAAAGACTTTGCAAAAAACCGAGAATTTAGCAATTTGAAAATTTAAATGAAAAACTGTCAGTACTGTGGTAGGACTGCCCATGACAGTCCTGTTATGTAAACCAGAAAGTGTGCCATAGTCATGGGTGGCTGCGTCATTGTTATTGGCTACCCTGCAGTGATCTGGGGCGCAGTTTGGGGCATTTAGGTGGCAATGCTAGATAGAATTCTGAAAATTTCCAAAAGTATAAAATTTCCATATTTTCCATGTATTTTATTTTCAGTTTTTGGTCCCCCTTGGAGTGCAATTTGCCCTTGGAAGTTCATTGAACAGATCTTTAGATTTCCTTAAAACAATCAATACTAATTCATGATTTAAGCTTTCCAATGCGTATTGAAAGTTTTGAACTCTAAAATAAACTATCCCCACTCCAACAGTTTATTTCACTTTCCAAGCTATTTGTCCTTTTTGGATTGTTAATCTCTACTTGCAAGGAGGACACATCACCCCATGAAGGATGACTCTTTAATTCCCTTTAGTTCTTGAGGAGAACCTTTTCTGAACCAGAAGATTCTTTCAGTATTATTTGGAGTATTTAGAATCATCTGAATCACTGTCATCAAAGATTGTCCACCTATTTGCAGCGATTCCACCTCATGTCGTGTCCTTGCCAAATAAGGAGATTGTGACCTTATGACAGCCCCGATCACTGTCTTAATTCCTAGGCAAATGCAATAAATGGTAAACAAAGACTCTAATAAGGATCAGTTAAGATTTTAAAGGATGTGATTCGCAGCAAGGCAAATAATTAAAAAAAATATTAAAAAAAATCAAGAGTTGAAGGCAGTGCCTCATTATGAAGGGGTGTAACTCTTGGTAATGAAATGGTTTGATGAAGAGATGTGACTCCCTCAGATTGAAGATATTAAAGGGAGAACAAATCATTTGTGAGAGGCATCAAGTGGATGGAAATCGATTGGGATCAAGGAAGCAGATTGGACAAAGAGAAATAAGAATTGGAAATATTAGGAATCCTAATTGGAATAAGTATTATTTCTAGCAAGAAGACTATTGTAATTTTTAGATTTAATTAGTAATATATATATATATTACTAATTCATGCAATAATGATGCTTGCAGCAATTATTGATTCCTTTAAGTAATCATGATTGGGATCAAGGAAGCAGATTGGACAAAGAGAAATAAGAATTGGAAATATTAGGAATCCTAATTGGAATAAGTATTATATCTAGCAAGAAGACTATTGTAATTTTTAAATTTAATTAGTAATATATATATGTATATGTATATATATTACTAATTCATGCAATAATGATGCTTGCGGCAATTATTGATCCCTTTAAGTAATCATGATTCTTCCTTTATTATGAATACAGATAATAGATTCGTATAATAATCTATTTTGAATTAAATAGAAATGATTGCAAAATAGGAAGGTCGATCAACCTTTCGAGTTCACGAGAGGTGAAGGCCCTACAAACCCGCTATTAAGTACTCCACCCATAGGGGGGTAAGCCTTGTGGGCCGAGAGGCATATGTGTGCTCCCGGGCTTGGTGGGAGGGAGGTAGTCTTCATGCTCTTATCAAGCACGCCACCCATGGGGGGTTAGGCCTCATGGGTTGGGAGGCTTATTAGTGTTCTTGGGCTTGATCAAGGAGGACGGCCAAACTCCAAGGTTGACTAAGGGATGGAAGGGCGGCCCACCTTCCATGCTCTCACAGTACGAGGATAACTATCCCTGAGATTGCGGTTTGCGAGGTTTCTATCAAATTCCTAATATGGTTACTATAGGAATATGTTAGGATGGTTATTAATACTATCGATTTTTAACTCATGGATAATAGTTGTCCCCATGGATTATGTTGGAAACTAACATTGTTGCAAGACCTAAACCGGGATTTATAGCTTATAAAGGGCATTTCAATTGGTAAATTTATAATCTTAAATGTTTTACATTTCTTATTTTGATTGAAATTGTGGTTTTAGGGCAAAATAGGGGACATTACACCTCAATATTTGACATAGAAGCAAAAATTCAATTCAATTATGATAAATTGCCACTTGTGGGGTTTTCCATTTCACCATTTTAAGAGAAACTCAGGTCAGTGATCTTTTACCACAAAAATAGTGGATTGGAATTTTTTCATGATTTTCATTTTTTTAGCAAGTTTGCTTTAGTAGTTACCTATCTCAAATTAGAAGTGGGAAAGCATATCCATGGATTTCATCACACGCCTCCCTAAAGTATATGGAAAAGATTGCAATTGCATTTATGTTATTGTGGATAGGTTAACTTGATGAGCACATAGGTATACTGAGAGGGCGGTGGGGGGGTGAATCAGTATAAGCAACTTTTACCAATTTAAAACTTTATCAATCACAATATCAACTATGCAAGAATATAAAGTACTCCACCCATAGGGGGTTAAGCCTTGTGGGCCGAGAGGCATATGTGTGTTCCCTGGCTTGGTGGGAGGGAGGTAGTCTTCATGCTCTTATCAAGCACGCCACCCATGGGGGGTTAGGCCTCATGGGTTGGGAGGCTTATTAGTGTTCTTTGGGCTTGATCAAGGAGGATGGCCAGACTCCAAGGTTGACTAAGGGATGGAAGGGCGACCCACCTTCCATGCTCTCACAGTACAAGGATAACTATCCCTGAGATTGCGGTTTGCGAGGTTTCTATCAAATTCCTAATATAGTTACTATAGGAATATGCTAGGATGGTTATTAATACTATCGATTTTTAACTCATGGATAATAGTTGTCCCCATGGATTATGTTGGAAACTAACATTGTTGCAGGACCTAAACCGGGATTTATAGCTTATAAAGGGCATTTCAATTGGTAAATTTATAATCTTAAATGTTTTACATTTCTTATTTTGATTGAAATTGTGGTTTTAGGGCAAAATAGGGGACATTACACCTCAATATTTGACATAGAAGTAAAAATTCAATTCAATTATGATAAATTGCCACTTGTGGGGTTTTCCATTTCACCATTTTAAGAGAAACTCAGGTCAGTGATCTTTTACCACAAAAATAGTGGATTGGAATTTTTTCATGATTTTCATTTTTTTAGCAAGTTTGCTTCAGTAGTTACATATCTCAAATTAGAAGTGGGAAAGCATATCCATGGATTTCATCACACGCCTCCCTAAAGTATATGGAAAAGATTGCAATTGCATTTATGTTATTGTGGATAGGTTAACTTGATGAGCACATAGGTATACTGAGAGGGCGGTGGGGGGGTGAATCAGTATAAGCAACTTTTACCAATTTAAAACTTTATCAATCACAATATCAACTATGCAAGAATATAAAGTACTCCACCCATAGGGGGTTAAGCCTTGTGGGCCGAGAGGCATATGTGTGCTCCCGAGCTTGGTGGGAGGGAGGTAGTCTTCATGCTCTTATCAAGCACGCCACCCATGGGGGGTTAGGCCTCATGGGTTGGGAGGCTTATTAGTGTTCTTGGGCTTGATCAAGGAGGACGGCCAGACTCCAAGGTTGACTAAGGGATGGAAGGGCGGCCCACCTTCCATGCTCTCACAGTACAAGGATAACTATCCCTGAGATTGCGGTTTGTGAGGTTTCTATCAAATTCCTAATATGGTTACTATAGGAATATGCTAGGATGGTTATTAATACTATCGATTTTTAACTCATGGATAATAGTTGTCCCCATGGATTATGTTGGAAACTAACATTGTTGCAGGACCTAAATCGGGATTTATAGCTTATAAAGGGCATTTCAATTGGTAAATTTATAATCTTAAATGTTTTACATTTCTTATTTTGATTGAAATTGTGGTTTTAGGGCAAAATAGGGGACATTACACCTCAATATTTGACATAGAAGCAAAAATTCAATTCAATTATGATAAATTGCTACTTGTGGGGTTTTCCATTTCACCATTTTAAGAGAAACTCAGGTCAGTGATCGTTTACCACAAAAATAGTGGATTGGAATTTTTTCATGATTTTCATTTTTTTAGCAAGTTTGCTTCAGTAGTTACCTATCTCAAATTAGAAGTGGGAAAGCATATCCATGGATTTCATCACACGCCTCCCTAAAGTATATGGAAAGGATTGCAATTGCATTTATGTTATTGTGGATAGGTTAACTTGATGAGCACATAGGTATATTGAGAAGGCGGTGGGGGGGTGAATCAGTATAAGCAACTTTTACCAATTTAAAACTTTATCAATCACAATATCAACTATGCAAGAATATAACAATAAGAACAAGTTGACACCAAGATTTTACATGGAAACTCTTACCGGAGAAAACCACGGTACAAATAATGTACTTTATATTTATATAAGTTTACAATGATTGTAGGCACCAACCTCTTAATCTGTTTTGTAGGCACCAACGTACAAGGAGCACCAACTCCCTATTGCAAGGTATCAACCTTGACTAATCTAGAGGCACCAACCTCTTATGATTGACTGAAAACTGTATGACTTCTTCACCACTGATCTGCTTCTTATCTTCAACTTATCTTTCCTTTGTGATGTATGCTGTCTCCTTAAAGCTCACACAAGATACATAATCCTGCTCTTCTATCTCTCCTCATCATTCACTCACACACTTACAAATCTGATTTTGAATTCATATATATATGTTTGCTCAAACATTACAAATTTACAACCCTTCATTCTCCCAACATGTCTCTTTGAAAACTGATTTTTGATCTTGTACTATTTCGTAACAGATTGTACAACTCCATAAATTAATTTTTAAATGATAAATGATAGATCTGAAAAAGCAAATTCACACCATTTAAATGAAGCGCTTCATATCTTGATGAATTCGCACCTCTTTAAGAAAACTGTTTTTATTGTTTTCCTTAAGCAAGAGTAGTCACATCACGTCACAAAAATAAATCGCATCACTTCAATAATAAATCGTATCACTTCAATAATAAATTGTATCTTTTCATTACTGAAATGAATTGCACTATTTGTCTTTGTTTGCCTTAATCCCAGTTTTTATTTTTGTCTTCATTAACAGGTCAGCATCCTTGTCTCATTCTGTTTTCTTTTTACTTTTGTCTCATTCATACCCAGCGCTGCCTTATAGTCTTTAATTTCTGAACCACTGTTCTTTTTTGTCTTTTTCATTTTTCATTTTTTTCTTATTTCGTCTTTTTCTGGCTTTGTCTTCATTCACTTAGGATATTGATTGATTCTTCAGAATTTTCTTCACTTAGGATATCGATCGATTCTTCAGAATTATGTTGCTTTCAAGATGTTTTCAAGATATTGAGAATCTGATCAAAATCAATTTGTAATATACTTCAACAAAGTATATAAACCTTTTGTATCTTAAGAGGATAATCTATACACAAGAATGTGTTAGTTGATCTTTACGCTTTACCTTGACATCAATGACAATATTCAACAATCTCCTCATTCTTCCTATGACATTAATGATAGCAAATCTTTGTCTTTTGTACCTTTGATATCAATGACAATATTTCCAATATAACTGAGCATGCACACTTCTTTGCCATTTCTTTTGAATTCAAACCACATTAGGTGGTAGATTTATTCTTTAAAAATGTGTTTAGGTTGCATGGATTGTTTAAAAGTGTTTTTTTTTGGATCAGCAAGCTCTGCCATAGGGGGCAGCTCCCATTTATATCAAATTAAAAAAGATTATAGTACATCATGCATAATATGCATTATCCTTTTTCCAAATTCAAAGGCCCAGTCAATCAGAGTGGCAGGGAGGATACCAATGTAGCTTAGAAACATACCAAAATTGATGAGAGCTCGTAATGGACCATGTCTTGAACCTCCGAACTGACCAAGTCATGGACAAAGGAGGCACCATAAGTTTGGTAGCCCAACACCTGCACAACATTTGTCACAACCTTTCCAAACCTAGGCCATTGAGAACATGCCCCCTAACCCATCATGAACTTCCAAAGGTCTACTGGAAAGCCACCCTGGCATCGACTATAACAGTGGAGAGATGACCTAGCAAAGCATCCCCAACTTCCTTAGGAAAAGCCACCTTCGTAGCATCCTCCAAGGGGCCACCAACAATCTCTTACACCACCTTGTTCTTTGCACAACATTGCACAAGAGCCTACTAAGCCAAAAGCTATGCAATCCTCGAGATACCTTAGTTGATTAAACAAAAGGTTACACACTAGAGTTGAAGAAAGATCGCCATAAGCAACCATTTGTGACTTGTCGAGGTGACAGCTTAGCGCAAGGGATAATCGGAGCCAAGGAAAGAAAATTCCTTGTAATGGCGAGCGAACCAAAGAGAGGAGCTAAGCAGATTGGGATATTGTAGAGGCGAGATCCCCCAGAACGAGTGTGGTTAAACCGTGCTAGGTCTCGGATGAGCTGGACGAAACTTCGAGAACAAAGCTATCAATGGCAACATTAGCAAGGAAGTTTGCACATTTGTTTGCTTCTCGATAAACATGCTTGATGTAAAAGAAATCCAATAGAACCAACTTTGACCATATGGAGTCCACCCAGTTGCTAAGGTGCCAAGTGTTGATGCTTTTGGACTTTATGATGTTTACACAAAACAACAAGTCACCTTCGATCTCTAATGAAAAGTATCCATTAGAGAGGCAAAGTTGCAACCCCGTGTCCAAGGCAACGAGTTTGGCTTCGTTGTTCGTTCCATCACCAATCTTTTTGGATATGCCCAAACAAACGCCTCATTCAAATCTCTAATGATACACCCAATGCCAGACTTGCCCGGATTCCTTTTGGAGGTGCCATCGAAGTGAAGTTTCAGTTTTCCAGTAAGCGGACAAGCCCACTTGGCCATACGCCTCTTCAACTCCTTTTGGGGAGTGGGATTTAGGAAATGTTTTGGAACTTTGAGGCCATTCCAGTTTTTCATTAGAGCGTCATCCCAACTGGAAAAAGTAGGACGCTTTGTGTTTAAGGCGTGAGAGTTGAGGACTTCAGTTATGCTATCTTTGATGATTGCACATAGATGCTCTACCCCTTTCTCAAGCGAATGGAAAATCTTCGGATTGCATTCCCTCCATAGCTGCCATTGAAGAATGGACGGGGTGACAAATTAGATATCACCTCGCAGTCTCAACTTTGGCCAACTGCATAGGTGGGCATATAGGTCCTTTGATCGAGCACAATTCTAGTCTAGCTTGGCGGACAACCAATCCCAACATTTAGAGGCGACCACACAGTCTAGAAGGAGGTGATCAACACTTTCAGAGTTTGATTTGCATATGGGGCACCAATGAGGACCGTGGATCCCCACCAAATGAAGTTGGTCCCCAATAAGGATTCGCTTGTGCATGGCTAACCAGGAGAAAGCTCTGGCTTTTGGGAGAACAACTTTGTCCCAACAAAGCCTCACCGGTCAATTCTTCGATTCTCTATGAAGATTTAGGAGTTTGTAGCCTAGATTGACCAAATAATGACCATATTTCACACTACACCATACTATCCTATCTGGCTTTGAACTTTTTTTTTTTTCTCTGACTCAATTCATCTTTAGCTCAACACCTAATTGTAATTCATCGATCAAACTCCAATGCCACTCAACAGTCTCGCTAGGGAGGATGTGCAACATATCTGTGACACATAGTTCACCGAAGGTAGCCACAACCTGATTAATTCTAATAAATTTCTCCATTTCCGCTAAAGGTTGGTGTCCATTCCATGAGATGCACCAAAATTTAGCAGTTCTACTGTCACCAACGTGCCAAGTTATATGCTTTGTAATCAGGGGTCAGCATTCCGACATGAACCTCCAGATATGGGAGCCGGGGCAAGAGTTAGCAATGATGAGAATGCGCGCCAAGTTCTCGCAATCCAAATATTTCCTCCTTAGGACCTTGCCCCATAAAGAGTTGGGCTTAGAGTATAATTTCCAGATGAGCTTAGCGCCCAACGCCCTGTTTTGAAGGTCCAAATTTTTAACTACGACACCACCATTGATTTTGTCTTCCCTAATAATATCCCAATTCAATAGAGGAAGTTTATGAGCATCGTTTGGGCCATCCCACAAAAAATGTTTCAAAGTTTTATTTAATTTTTGCTCAGTGGAGTTAGTTA
The DNA here is from genome assembly GCA_007115665.2 of Sequoiadendron giganteum. NCBI lineage: Eukaryota > Viridiplantae > Streptophyta > Pinopsida > Cupressales > Cupressaceae > Sequoiadendron > Sequoiadendron giganteum. The sequence goes on along the minus strand of CM021104.1, from coordinate 463,186,110 downwards.
ACTTCAAGCATGACATTGTGTAGATTGGGGTAGCAACGAGCATTGATTTGATCATTGTAATTCGGCCAGGTAAGGAGAGCCACTTCCCTTTCCAACTTGAGGCTTTCTTCTGACAGGCTTCAATTACATGCAACTAGTGTTCAGTTTTGGTGGCCTCTTGGAATATAGGAACCCCCAAGTATTTGCATGGGAGTTGGCAGATGTTGAAACCTAGCAAAGAAGCAATTCTAGGCTGCGATTGTCTATTTGTGTTAAAAAAGAAGATGGCCAATTTTTCACTGTTGATTTTTTTCCTATATTTAGCCAAGTAGAGATCCAAAATGAACTTGATATGTCTTGCCTCCCTCATGTTAGCTTCCCCATATAGCATAGTGTCATCAGCAAATTGCTGATGCGTTAGAGGTTCCATGTTCTTTGCAACATTTAAACCCCTCCATGAACCACTCAATTTATTGTCACGAATCAAACGGCTTAAGAGATCAACCATCATAACGAAGAGAGAGGGTGACAAGGGGTTCCCTTGTCTTAGGCGTGAGCAACCAAAAAAACTGCAATGGCTGCTGTTAATGATAAACGAGTATTATACAATTGATATACAACCAAATAACCATTCAAGCCAATTGTTGCTAAATCCAAAAGCTTCAAGAATTTTTAACAAGAAGTGCCAACTTACCCTATCATAAGCTTTGGTGATATCGAGTTAAAGGAGCATTGCATTTTGTCTACCTGTTTGGACTGAATGTATGACTTCGTTGGCTATAATAATCCCCTCCATGGTTTCCCTTCCAGGGATAAATCCCGATGGCTCATCCGAAACAATGTCCCCTAAAATGGATTTCAGCTTGTTTGACATCGATTTGGAGATGATCTTATAGAGGGTATTGTTGATGTTATTGAGCAGCTTCGGTCTGCACTTCCCAAGAAGAAAAGAATAAATTAAATGTATAGCCTCTAGGCTATTTAATTTATATCATACAATATACTTGCTAAGGGCCGACCCTTATAGCTCGCCTATCCTTGTCTCAACTTGAGCCGACTTCAAGTTATATTATTTGTTTATCATTTATTATGTTTTTCCAAGAAAGGCCGACCTAAATGAAGAGGTGCCTATGTTGTATAAATGAAAGGTCATTATCATTGTAAAGGCAATTCAATTCAAGCAAGTTCGCATATGTTTGTCAAGAGCAGAATTCCCATTTCAAGAGCAGCAGTCCGATTTCAAGAAGAAGACAGTCATTTGTATCTTGCATACTTAGAACGAGGGCGAATATATTATCAAGCATTGGCCATTATTGGGCCTGAGTTGGAAGCAGATTTCTGCTATTGTGTTATCATATATATAAGAGAATCATTTGCTGGGTTTTTCTCCCTCAAGAGGAGGGTTTTCCCAGGGTATCTTGTTGTGTTCATTGTCTTATGTGTTGCAATTCTATTGAGTACTTTATTGTCTAATCTGATCTAAGAAACACTAACATGGTATCAGAGCGGGTGTGAAAAAGATCGTGATCAGATTTAGTGTGCAACACTTACTTTATTCTTTTTCAGTCTATCTCTTATTTCTCAAATTCAAGATGGTGAACGGTCTGAAAATCGAGGATAGACTCGAAGGGATTTCAAACTACACATCATGGAGGTTTAGAATCATGCTCACTTTGGAGGAGAATGATTTAGCTGAGTTCGTGAAAACAAAAGTTCCTGAACCTGAGGAGGAAGAAGAGAAATTGCAGTGGAGGAAGAAAGACACTAGGGCAAAGAAAGTATTGGTTGATTTCGTCAAGGATCATGTTGTACCGATTGTCTTCAAGTTGGATACAGCAAGAGAGATGTTTGCAACCTTGGAAGAGATGTACGAAATCAACAACACTAGTCGAGCTCTCGCACTGAAGCAACAACTTCATCATGTGAAAATGGCGAAAGGAGAATCTGTCATTACATACTTCATGAAGATTTCAGAGATAAGAGATCAGCTCTCTACTATTGGCCACATGATTGATGATAAAGACCTGACTATGCTTGCTCTCAATGGTCTTCCGCTTTCATGGGAGGCGTTCATTCAAGGAATCAATGCAAGATCTGAACTTCCCAAGTTTGATCGATTGAGGATTGATTGCATTCAAGAGGAGTCAAGACTAACAGCAAGGGGAATTGGTCAAAGTTCAAAGAATGAAGATTTACAAGTTCTTGCCTCTCATTCATCAAACAAAGGAAAAGGCTTTAAGAAAGGATTCTTCAAGAGGAATCGAGGAGATGGAAATGATGATGCTCCTGCCTTCAAAAGGAAACGAGACATGTCCAAGATTCAATGTTTTCGTTGTGATAAGTATGGTCACTTTGCGAGGGTTTGTCCTCAACGACCTAAGCATCAAGTTGCCACTGCAGATGTTGAAGAAGTCGCTCCACAAAAGGACTCCAGTGATTATTTGTTTTATTCAGCTTTGTCTAGCAATGTTTCTACTGACTCCAACACTTGGCTGATTGATAGTGGTGCTTCTAGGCACATCACCGGTTTCAGGGGTCACCTTTCAAACTTAGTGGAAAGCAACTCCAGTGATCAAGTTGTTATTGGAGATGATGCTAGATATTCTGTAAAAGGGATTGGAAATTCCACTCTTCACTTGGATTCTGGGATTTCTTTGGAGTTGAATGATGTATTGTTCGTGCTAGGGATAAAGAGGAACCTTGTTTCAATTTCAGCATTAGAAGACAAGGGTTATCAAGTTGCCTTCTCTAAAGGCAAAGTTCTTATATGGGCAAAGAACTCCAGCTTCAAAACTGCTCAAGTGATTGGAGTTAGACATGAATGTCTTTCCAGGCTGTGCACTCGTCCTCTTCAAGCGCTTGTGCATAATAGTACCAGCATGTGTGATCTTTGGCATCGAAGATTGGCTCACATTCACTTTCGTGCTCTACCTATCATGGAGAAGATGGTCACCGGTCTTCCGAAATTCGATCAAGAACATGAAGGTACATGCAAGGGATGTGCCCTAGGCAAGAACACAAAAGGTACGTTTCATTCCAGTGAAAGTAGATCTAAATGTATTCTTGATCTCATTCATTCTGATTTGTGTGGTCCAATGTCTATTGCATCATCTAGTGGTTTCTTGTATTACATTATTTTCATTGATGATTACTCTAGAAAGACTTGGATTTATTTCTTGAGATCTAAAGAATCAGAAGAAGTATTAGAAAGATTCAGAGAATTCAAATCACAGATTGAAAATCTGTCTGGGAAAAGGATCAAGGTATTGAGATCTGATAATGGTGGAGAATACACTTCTGGCACATTTCGTGACTTTTGTATTCAAGTAGGGATTAAGAGGGAGTTTAGTGTTCCCTATAATCCACAACAAAAATGGTATTGCTGAAAGAAAGAATAGGTCTATTGTGGAAGTAGTGAAAGCTATGATCCATGATCAAGACTTACAAATCTCTCTTTGGGCTGAAGCATCAAGAACAACCGTCTATGTTCAAAACAGGAGTCCCCACAAGATCTTAGAGAATAAAACTCCTGAAGAAGCATTCTCAGGCGTGAAGCCTGAAGTTAGTCATTTGAGGATCTTTGGCTGTCCAGTCTATGTTCATATTCCAAAGGAAAAGAGAACAAAGCTAGAGCCTTCTGGGAAGAAAGGAATTCTTGTAGGCTACAGTGAGACATCAAAAGCTTACAGGATATACATTCCAGGACAGAAGTCTATTGAGATTAGTAGAGATGTCACATTTGAGGAAGATGTTGCTTATAGAAGATCCAAAGGCACTCCTATGGAGATTGATGAAGAAGAACCTCCTCAAGATATGGAAGTTGACCATATTCCAGAGAACCTAAACGAGGATATAGAATCTAAAGAAGATATTGATCCAGCTGAGCCTTTGGATCCTATTGATGGGCCCCTAGACATTGTGATTGGAAAGAAAAGACCTCTTTGGGCTCATAGGACAATGTAGGAAGCAAAAAGTTTTGCAGCTCCAAGAGGATCTTTCAGAGAAAGCAAGAGACCTCACAAGTTCTCTAGTTATGTTGCCTTGATGAGTCAGATTATTGAGTTAGAGCCTTCAAATGTTGAAGAAGCTTCTAGTCAACAAGTATGGAAGGATGCCATGATTGAGGAGTATCAGTCTATACTTAAGAACGATGTTTGGGATATAGTTCCTAGACCCAAAGACAAATTTGTGGTGTCTTCTAAGTGGCTCTTCAAGATCAAGCATGCAGCTGATGGGAGCATTGAGAAACACAAGGCTAGATTTGTGGCTAGAGGGTTCTCACAAAAAGAGGGAGTTGACTATGAAGAAACTTTTGCTCCTATGGCTCGTTACACGTCTGTTAGAACCATCATTGCTATTGCTGCATCTAGAGGATGGAAGATTCACCAAATGGATGTAAAGACAACTTTTCTGAATGGCATAATAGAAGAAGAGGTTTACATTGAGCAACCAGAAGGATTTGAGGTGCATGGGAAAGAGTCTCATGTCTGCAAGCTGAAGAAGGCCTTGTATGGTCTTAAACAAGCTCCTCGTGCTTGGTATGAAAGAATTGATCAGTATCTTTCAAGTCTGGGTTTCTCAAAGAATGATGCAGATTCTAACCTCTACTTCAAAGTAGTAAATGGTGAAGCATTGATTTTGGTTTTATATGTTGATGACTTGATCATTACTGGTGAAGAACATCTAATTCTAAAATGCAAGAAGGAATTAGCTTCAGAGTTTGAGATGAAGAATCTAGGTCTTATGCATTACTTTCTTGGCTTAGAAGTTTGGCAAAAGCCAGATGAGATGATTCTAAGTCAAGGCAAGTATATTGTTGACATTCTCAAAAGGTTTGGTATGATTGACTGCAAACCTATGTCTACACCCATGGAGACTAATCTAGATAAGTTGAAAGAAGCTGCAGCTAGTTCAGAACCAGTGGATTCTACGATGTATAGACAGTTGATTGGTTCATTGATGTATCTAGTTAACACTAGACCTGATATCTGCTATGCAGTGAGTGCACTTAGCCAGTTTATGTGTGAACCAAAGCAAATACATCTTGTAGCAGCTAAACATATCCTGAGATATTTATGTGGCACAATTGGATATGGGTTGAGATATTCTTCAAACGTGGATTTGGAGCTGCATGGTTTTATTGATTTTGATTGGGCAGGATGTGTCTCAGATTGGAAGAGTACCTCTGGTTGTTGCTTCAGTTTGGGGACTGCTATGATCTCCTGGTGTAGCAGGAAACAGTCTTCAGTGGCCTTGAGTACAACTGAAGCAGAGTATATAGCAGCTTGTGTGGCAGCTCATGAGGCAGTGTGGCTTCGTAAGCTCCTTGCAGGATTGTTTGGACAATCAATGGAGCCTACTATTATACACTGTGATAATCAAAGCTATGTGAAGCTATCTGTCAATCCCGTGTTTCATGACAGAACAAAACATGTTGAGATCAAGTACCACTATATTAGAGATATGGTGCAAAGGAAAGCTATACAGTTGAGGTATATCAGCACTGAAGAGCAAACGGCAGACATTCTCACCAAGCCTCTCGCCAGGATTAAGTTTGTGTACTTCCGAGAGAAACTTGGTATGGTGGAGAATGCAGCCTTGACTGAGAAAGAGTCTCAGTAATCAGTGATCCTTGATTGATAATGCAATTCTCTGCTGAGAGAGAGTTGAGGTGCAAGCCCTTGATAATGCAATTCTCTGCTGAGAGAGAGTTGAGGTGTAAGCCCTTGATAATGCAATTCTCTATTGAGAGAGATTTGAGGTGAAAGCCCTTGTTTCCACCCTCTGGGAGAAGCTATGGTGGATGTCATGTGTGTGACTCCATGACAACATCACGTGAGGGAATCCGTGATGATTTTATTTATACCATCTATGGAAGTAGCCATAATGGTTAATATCACGTTGAAGTGATATTCTATTTTGTTTTCATTCTAATATGATGTGTCTGGTGCAGATGGAAGTTCATCCCTAGCTGAGAGGGAGTGTTGATGTTATTGAGCAGCTTCGGTCTGCACTTCCCAAGAAGAAAAGAATAAATTAAATGTATAGCGTCTAGGCTATTTAATTTATATCATACAATATACTTGCTAAGGGCCGACCCTTATAGCTCGCCTATCCTTGTCTGAACTTGAGCCGACTTCAAGTTATATTATTTGTTTATCATTTATTATGTTTTTCCAAGAAAGGCCGACCTAAATGAAGAGGCGCCTATGTTGTATAAATAAAAGGTCATTATCATTGTAAAGGCAATTCAATTCAAGCAAGTTCGCATATGTTTGTCAAGAGCGGAATTCGCACTTCAAGAGCAGCAGTCCGATTTCAAGAAGAAGACAGTCATTTGTATCTTGCATACTTAGAAGGAGGGTGAATATATTATCAAGCATTGGCCATTGTTGGGCCTGAGTTGTAAGCAGATTTCTGCTATTGTGTTATCATATATATAAGAGAATTATTTGCTGGGTTTTTCTCCCTCAAGAGGAGGGTTTTCCCAGGGTATCTTGTTGTGTTCATTGTCTTATGTGTTGCAATTCTATTGAGTACTTTATTGTCTAATCTGATCTAAGAAACACTAACAGGTATTACAAAGGGAAATCCGACGAAAATCAACAAAAGACAAAGCATCTTCCTTTTTCCTTATCAAGGCTATGTTAGTGCTATTGATTTGCTTCAGCATTCTCCTTTTTAGCCTATAGTGCTTCACCACTTCCCAAACCTCATCCCCAAGGAAATCCCAACATTTTTGGTAATAAAGGGTTGGGAACCCATCTGGACTCGGGGATTTGTCCTGATGGAGTTCAAAGGCCGCCTTCTTGACTTCATCCTTAGAGAAAGGAACCATGAGGTGTTCATTCATCGCTTGGGTAACAACTTTTGGAATTACACGAAGAACCTATTTTATATCCACAAGGTTTGGATCATCCAACGGAGCAAGAAGATTCTGAAAGAACTGCACACCTTCCATTTGAATATCTTCTTCCTTTGATAATGCAGTGCCATCGAAGCTTGTTATTGTATCAGTACGATTCCTCACCCTCTTCAGTTTGGCTATGTTATGGAAGAAACTGGTGTTCAAATTACCTTCTTTTAGCCACAATTCTCTTAATTTTCTTTTTCAAAAAATTTCCTCTCTAGCTAATGTTTAATTGAGAGCCGCCATCAACTTTTTCTCTTTCAAAAATTATGTGTTTGACATGCCATGGGCCAGTACTTTTTGATTCAGGCTTTCTAGTTCTTCCTCTAGGCAAAGCTTTTCAGTGAAAATATCCCCAAAGATAGTCCTGTTCTAGACTTTCCTATTTTCCTTGATCCAGTCCAGCTTAGCCATAAGTCTTTAGCTTTTTGTGCCATGAACCGGGTTGGCGGACTTCCACCAATTTGCTATAGAGGGCAACAAATTCTCATTGTGAAGTCACATTTTTTCAAATTTAAAGTTGCTTTTTGAAGGTCTTTTGCTAGACTGAATGGATATTGTGACAAGGCGATGATCAAATCTAGAGTAAGGTAAAACCTTCGCCTCCCACACAAAGTTAGAGCCCAACCAGTTAGCAGAAAGAAAAAAAATGTCCAAAAATTCAACAATATTGGCAAAGCCAAGTCTCCTATTGTTCCAAGTAAACCAACCTTTAGTGGTTTGGACATCAATCAATTCCCCATTCAATTTGAAGTTTTTCAAGTCTTTCATTGAAGCTATCTCATTCGTGAGACCAACAGATTTCTCACTAAGGGCAGTTATGGCATTGAAGTCCCCACCAAACATATAATACATATTTTGCATACCACTTAACTCAGTTGTAAACGAGTCCCACAGTTTGGCTTTGTCCTCTATTCTAACTAGCCCATTTACATTATATAGAGAGAAACTGACATCATGGCTGTATGACCTTACCTTACATCTGATGAAATTCTAGTTCAGATTACACTTAGTGACAACCACCTTTGCAGGATTCCAAAAGAGTTTAAGACCACTAGTACTACCAACCGAGTCTGACTAGACCCCTTCAAACCTTTTATTGCGAATGATGAAGGTATCGGCTTCCTTTCCTTTAAGCTTTGTTTCTTGTAGCATACAATGTCAACATTCAAGAGTTCAAGGTGATGCTTGATCCAACGTCGCTTGTTAGGGGCATTTAAGCCCCTAACGTTCCAAGTTATTATTTTCATTGTTCCCTTGGGGAGGGAACATCTCCCTTAGATCGCAATAGGTATTCCTTAATGCTTGGCAAACTGAGTTCTTTGGCATCCTCTTCCCTCTTTTGCTTGGAAGACTTCTTGCCAACTTTTTTGTTGCTCACTCTGTTTAGGGATTGATGGGTCATTTGATTGATATGCCTTGGACTGATGATGGCAATGGCATCTATTTCTACCTTCTCACCTGCCTCAAAGCTACCAATAGAGTGCATGTCTTCATCTGATTCACCTGAAATGCCTTTTGAAGAGATTTTAGCCAAATCCGCAAGGTCATTCTGACCAAGGGATGGAAGGGCCAGAGATCACTTTGCATCCAAGATTATGTCAGTGGAGGCGACTGTGGCATCAGGAAATGCATGATTCAAGGATTTTGTCGATGATAGGGGAGACCTATCCACACCAGGTTCTTGTTTTGGCCTACTAGTGGCCACCACAGGGATTATGCTTCTGTCCAAAGGAGCTTGAGTGGGGTAGGAGTTGTGTTGGCAAGGGTTGTCATTAGCACCGAAATTTTTTGTGGACTTATCCCCCAACCCAACAACATTTGGAGTCAGTTGCACCAATGCACTACCTTCTAATGACTACCTAATAGAAGAGTATAAATCGCTCCCAAAAAGGGAAGCCGGAGTCCCAACCCCCTCCAAGTGAAGCATGCCATCCATTTTAGGGCACGCGAAAGCAAAGTGATCGTGCCTTCCGCAATTCAAACAAAAATACTTCCAATCTGCAATCTCCATGGGCTGATCCCAAAGGCCTTCATTGGTTGAAAGTCGCAAAAGTTTCAAGAGGGGCCTAATTGTTATCGGTTTCATGCGAACGAAGAAGGCGGAATCCCCTTCGCCCATGTCAAGCACAATCACATTCCCAATCATTGAGCCAATTCGCCTTAGGGAGATTATACAAGCGCACCTAGAATTCATCTTCCAATGTAGCGATCTCCCATGAGTTAAAGTTACACTTCCAGGCTTCTATGTAAATAAGATGACTCCCAATTCTCCACACGATCTGATTAAGGATAGTATTGTGATTATCTTCATAGTCGAATTCTACAATAAATAATATTTTGGGTAAAAAGGTCAAACCCGCGTCGCATTTTGCCAATTGTCCGCAATCCAATTTCACAAATCTTCTTTATTAGGGTTTCCCCCAATTACCTGCCCAATGAGGTGTAACGCCCCACCACGTAACCCTAGAGGAAGTTGCAAATAACTACTCAAACGTACTAATCTTTTTTTTTGGTTTAAGTACAATTAATATGCAAGTTCACTACCCATTGCCAACAACCTCTAAGGTTACGAGATTGAGATTACTTTAAGACCCAAACAAAAAAACATGAATTGAAACCATAACATTCATTTACTTAATAAATTAGAAACACATACATTCCATACATGATAAACTACATCATAAAAGTAAAAGATACCATGGACTACACATAATAATAATTAAACAATAAGATTACAACTCTCATTCCCCGAATGAGGTAAATCCAATAAACATGATTACAAATTACATCTTTCCACCTCGATAACAAATGAGGAGTAATAAATTACAAGATTAACTGAAATGAATAAAGCATGAAATGAAACTGGATCCCACGAGCTCTCCAACTGGAAATCTCATCCACACGAACAAGAAGAAAGCTCCAACAGAGTAAGGTGCATGTTCCACTCAACCAAGTGGTACCCGAAGGCCCACCCCCCGTGCTAGGAGATAGTAACAAGGATTCCTAGCCAAGACCAACTACCTCTAGACACAGGCTAGTGCATAACTGAACCAAACTGACACAACCAATCACATGTACAATACAACCACAAGTGCAACACCAGTACAACTCTAACATGGTCACATTGTTTCCAGATATAAAACAGATCAGGTATGTTAAGAAAACCAAACACATAATAAACAAGTACCAATTGTTGTCCTAGACAGAGTGTCATCACACAACTCGTCATGGGATATCCTCTAGGAATCTTCATAGGCTCCAACCCCCACTAAGGGTTATCCTGGTGGCCTCAACCGAATCTCGGCCCCCATACTCATTCATGCAAAATCAAATACCTTTCGTAAAGACAAGATAGATGACCTTGAAATTCCAGGCCTTCCCACTCATCTCAAGCCTAAACGAGCACTTGTGTCTATGAGCGAGGCATAATTATCTTGATTAGTGAGAAGTACCACCTAATCTTCTAAGTTTTGTTTTAGTTATCACTTGATTAAACCACCTCCGAAGGTTATCCAGTTTACCTCTTTGGGCTCTGGCGCCTACAAAAGCCACTCTTCTACTTGACAACATACCAAACCAACCCAATCACCAAGGGAACCCAAGTGCATACAAAAAAGATATACAACCACTCCAACTCTAGGAGGAAACATAAAATGAAACTCACTCCAAACACTGGAGGCAACAAATCACATAATCCACTCCTTCCAAAGGAGGCACAATGAATGAATGAAAGATTTTAATGACGTCCACGAGACTAAACAGTCTATGGGACCGAGAAACAACAGGCCTAATTTGTCTTCATGCTCTTTTCCAAGTTGGATCTCTTGCTATAAATTTTGACTAGAAGGCTAGCCGCTTGATTAATCTTATCTTCCACAAATAGCTGGTGTATACTGTCCACTTTCAAACTATTACCATGCTGAGTATGGATATCCTCATACGCAGTGCATTCCATGATGAAGTGCCATTCTGTTTCCACAACCCCTTTGTTGCAAAAAATACAAATTCTTTCTTCCCAAGTTTCCTTGGGTATCTTCCACCTACCGGTTTCACACCTAAGGTGATGCAATCCTGTCCTCAATTGTGCCATTAATATTCTCGCCTTCCCTTTAATAGCTGCACCTAGATAAGTTTTTTCACCGTGATCCTTCGTTGGGTTAAACTCTTTAATGTAGTATGTTTTTTTTCTCCCAATCTGATTTGTCCACATGGCAGTTCTAAATTTCTCATTCACATAACTTTTTATTTCATTGTTGGTGCTAGGTCACTCTTGTAAGCTAATGCCCCACTTGTTCATCCACTTGTGGTTCTGTTTCATCCAAGTTTTCTTCCTACGATCCAATGTCTCCTTCATAACCGCTTTAGGCCAACGGTGGTTATCCATGTTTTCAACCTTCTTTAAATAGCTTATCAACCGCGTTAATGCCGAAGCTTCTAACGGGAAAGTCCTCGTTTCAGCTAAAAGAATTTCATATGGGACGGTGGTTTTAACTTTGAGATTGCTTGTTATTAGATGTTTCTGGATTATTTCTAGTTGTCTCGAATTGCATTTAGACATACTACTTCCCCACACCTCACACCCATAAAGTACAACCGAAGAAACTAGCAAACCAAAAAGGGTCTTCTTGGTTTTCCAATCCCAAAGCTCGGCTTTTCTACATCTGTTTTGAAGAAGGTAAGAGGCCTTCCAACCTCCTTGTATCCTTTTCGTACGACAAGTCTCCCAACTGAGCTTATAATGAAAGTCAATCCCAAGATATTTGTATTCTTTCTCTATTTCAAGTGGGCTGCCTTCAAAAAGAAAGATATTATGCTTATATTTTCTATTCAAAGAGAAAATCATGATTTTGGTTTTGGAGATATTCACTTGCATCCCAACCTCCTGACAAAAGAGTTCTAGAGCTTTCAGATGCTTTCTTAACCCATGAGCTGTTTTAGAAATTAGAATAAGATCATTAGCATATAAAAGTAGTTTCACCACATAACCTGCCAATTGGATACCATCCCCATCCGACTTGCTTAACCAAGCTTCCAACTTATCAATGTATAGCCCAAAAAGCGTGGGAGATAGTGGGCAGCCCTGTTTAACCCCAATGTCGCTACCAAAACACTTTGACATACCTTCACTTGTTCTGATTTTAGCACTAACCTTCTCGTATAGCCTGTGAACAGCTGCTCTATACACGCTTGGGATGCCTAATTCCTCCATTCTATTCCATAGCTTGTCTCTAGGTATCGTGTGAAAAGCTTTCTTAAAGTCCACAAAACAACAATAAGCTTCCTCACCTTGAGTGTTCCAAATTTTTTCAATCAAATGTCTAAGGGTGATGCAGTGATCAATAGTAGAGTGTCTTGCTCGAAAGCCAACCTGCCCTTTTGCCCTTTTGCCCTCATTTTCTGCCCAACTGCTGATCCTTCGTTCAATCATGCTCCCAAAGAGCTTGCCAAAGATAGGATTGACCATAATCGTGCGGTAGTTAGATGGATTATTGATATCACCACTTTTAAATAAAGGGATGACCACACTGGTAGTCCACTCCATCGGAAATCCTTTTCGAGTGACATTATTGAAAATTCTTTTTATGAGAGGGGCAAGTGTCTTGATCCCCCATTTTAAAAATTCAGCTTGTAACCCATCTATGTCCTGCGCTTTACAAATCATCCCCATTCGTGGAAACCGGATAATTAACTTGATAGTGTAACATGCACTACTCAAGGGATTCAAAACAGGTTGACAACATGATACGATAACCCACATATTTAAAACCCCATCTGAAAGACTCAACAACCCCTTCTAATCAATTTCCCCTAAAGTGATAACAAAAGGAATTACATTTTAACAAGCAAATTAATCAGAATTAGATCTACTTCGGATTTCCTAAATCCACTTCTTTTATTAACATTCAGTACTTAATTGCCCTAATAAAACTGAATTGAATAACGTTTCTTTTAGACAAAGAAGAAATTTAAACCAAATATCACATTCTCTAATTGTTTCCAATAATTATAAAGTAAACATTTATTTCAACCATTCAGAAAATGACATTTTAAAATGAACAAATGTTTCGTCTTCTCGACAAAATCATTTCCAAAACAATTAACTTATCTTAAAATAAACAAATTATTTGAAATCAAATATACTATTCCATCCGATATATTATTCTAAAATAAAATCAATAGTTTGACCAAGAATACCATATTCTCATTTTCTTAATTAAACTTAAATCATGCCCTCAAGTAAATCATTATTTTAGTATATGTATATATATTCAAAATATATATCTATATACACTTATATCAAAATTAATAACACAACTATATAATATATATCATAGTTACAAGACTCGGACTCGCCTCGGACTCGGCAAGCCGATTTTTGACTCGGACTCGGACTCGGAGCCTAGACTCGCCCAAGACTCGGCAAAGACTCGGCAAATAGAAAAACCCTTGAAATTTAGAGATTTTTAAGGATTTAAAGCTTGTTTCATGCACCCTTTAGTGAATAAACCTCAAATACACAATAACATCATGAAATAGAAACTACTATGATCCTATACACAAACATATATCGATCACATAAGTATAAACGCAAATTTTAGCTGAAGGAAATAACACATTCAGATATATAAATATTGTCAAATGTATACAAAACTCATGGAATATAAAATCCATGGCATCAAAACAAATATCAAAACTAAAAAAATAAGTCTATGGCTCAGAAGAGCTTGCATTACTCATCCCAATATCACGACAAGTCATGCGCTAGTGTCTAAGTTAGGTCCTAGATGATGATGTAGCCATGATATTTGCTTGTGTCTCAATGATTGGTGTGTATATTCAAGTGAGGATTTTATTATTAAAATTTTATTGAAGCCTTCAAGACTGCATGTTTTGTTGTCTAATGTATGAATTTTGAAACAAGATAATCCTTGATTATGGCTTTGACTGTGAAAGATGCAAAGATTTGCAACAGGGGATATGTATTTTGTAGGTTTTTATGATCATGATTCATCATTGGCCTATAACATGCTTAGACCTATAGTTTGATGAGGGTTTGGGGGTAACGCCCCAATGGGGTCAAGGGGCAGTGCCCCTAGCGGGGGTCTGGGGGCAGCGCCCCTTGCGGGGTCGAGGGGCAGCGCCCCTCGTAGGGTCCTAGGGCAGCGCCTTGGGCGCGCTCCCTGTCGCGATACAGGGCGGGGTCGAGGGGCGGAGCCCCCGCCACCAAGCCCAAATGAAGACCTTCAAAACCACACAAACCTTCATGGCGCACACCATTTATTTAAAAAATTTGAGAAAAAAAGAATGCAATTTTTTTAAAAAAAATTTAATCAAAATGGCCGAGTTTGGGGCACGAGACTCGGCGAGTCCGGCGAGTCCGGCGAGTCTCGGCAAGTACTCGGCAGCCGAGTCTCTGGGACTCGTTTAGGGTCACCCGCCTTGGGACTCGCGAGTACTTGCCGAGTTTGGGCGAGTCTTGTAACACTGATATATATATATATATCCTCACAAGATATATATTTATTTACTTATATATATATATACTCTATATATATTTAATTATTTCTATTTATATATACATTAATATCTTAATATTATATAATATATTATTGAAATATTAATATATAAATATACATATTATATATTAATATTTTAATATTATAAAAATCTAATATTAAAATATTAAAATATATTTTAATTAATTTATATAAAAAAGTCAAAAGCGACGAAGTTTTAGCGCATGCGTTTGGGGAACTGCGCGGATTTTAGGGTTTGGGGTTCGGATGCGGCTTGCACAGCCGGCCATGGGCGGCGGCTGTGCTAACACAACCGACCCATGTTTGGGCGCGGTTGTGTGTAGCACAGCCGTCCCTTACCAAGGGTTGCGGCGGTGTTAACACAGTCGCCCCAGTCAGTGGGCGGCGGCTGTGTTAACACAGTCGCCCCCAACATGGTGGCGGCAACGACGGAAGGGAGGTGTGGGGGTCGTGCTAGGCGCGGCTCCCCCCCACATGCCTCCCATGGGGGCGCGGTGGGGGTGAGCCCCAACAATTTTTTTTTTAAAGAAGAAAAAAAACAGTAAAACAAAACCCTTGCGGATGCAAATCCGCGATTTGGGCCAGGGGTCAAATTTTTAACACAATTTTTTTGACAGTAAACCCCAATATATATATATATTTATTTTCAAAAAAGGAATCTTCAAAACAAATTGGTAAAACCATTCATAAAGTAACCATTTTCAGTCAAGAATATCATTTTTTTTTTGAGGAAATCAAATAGAAACAGAGGTTTTCAATTTTTTTGAAGCAAGATTTAACATGGGTATTTCTTGCAAACAACAAATAGAGTTTAAACATTTTCAAACATCATAATAAAACTGTAAAACCTTTCAAAATGAAAAACTAATTGAAAGAACCTGGTTCCAAAAGCTTGATAACTGATAATGGAGCAAAGTCTTCTCCTCAATTTCAATATCCTTCCCAGCAGTCCAATTCAGCTCCACCAAAAAACACTAAATCCAAAACCCACAACCAGCAATAATCTTCTTCCCTTCTCTATTTTCCAATTTTTCAAAACTTCCTTCAAACTGATTCCAAAAATCCAAATAATAAAGAAAATTCAAAAATATCTATGCAACCACCCTCATAAATTTTCAAAAACAGAATAGCAAAATATCTCTATTTTCAATTTTTGAATTCAAAATTTTCTAAAATGAAATTTAAATTCTTTTTCTTTAATTTTCAATTTCAAACATTAAATCCATCAAAAAGCATAACTTATTTAATTTCAACACAATCAATTTAATTAATCAATAATTCACTTCAACACAATTAATTTAATTAATCAATAAAATAAATCTAATCCAAGATTAAATTATTTTATTAATTACATTAAATTAATTTATAAATTAAATAACATTTCTAACATAAAACCAGATAAATTTAATCAACAACTTAACTATAAAAAGTATATATTTACCCTTTTCTAACATGCAGTTAAATAATCCAAGAGAAGGAACAATATTAAAGCAACTTAACCCAACTAAGACCCGATGACACACTATGACTAAGGTGATGACTTGGCACGGAAAACCTAGCTACTATCTCCCAATCGAATGCTGTTGGGCAATAGACACGCTCAAACCTGTGAAACCAGGTGGAGTCAATGTCCTATACCTGTCAACCTGCGAACAAAGAGTATATCCACATGCATAAAAATGTCATACTTAAAACACACCGTGAAGAGGAAGTCACATAATCGCAGGGCGCTCGCAAGCGAGTGGTGCAATCCTGTCCCCTTCACCAAAGCAATGTTACTAACTAACGAATCTAACATTAATATTTTAACCAAAATCATTAAACAAAATTAATTCAAATATCCACTATGCTAATCCAAAGCATACCATAATGATAACATCAGAATAAAATACCATCACATCAAAATATAACATGCACATCACTTTACAGATAGCGATCAAATAGTAACCGAGTACCATAGTCAAAGTACTAACAGAACACACACATAAAGGGGAAAAACACTGTTTGATCAATAGAGCAAAACGAAGGGGTATTACATGAGGGCTGTTTCTCTAAGCAAATTGGCCTCCTCTTCCACAGTTGTGGATACATTGATATTGATTGGTTCTGATTTGGAGGATGGAACATGCCAACTCCTAGTATCTAGAAGCGACCGCTTACCAGCTTTCGACGATTTTCCGTTTCGTAGGTTGTGGCTTGGGAAGGTCTTTTGCCACCTCTTTGTAGGAACGCCTAAACTCACCAAGTGGGTGTGAATTAGCATCCAATATCAAAGGGGGGGGGGGATCAACGTGGTATCATACCAATGCATCCCATTCCTCTTCTCCAACCAATGTTGCTGATTGACTGGGGCATCCACACATTTGTTCCGCTGTCCTGACCAAGGTTTGTTTTGCGGACGCCTTTGGAGTTGCTCCATCGATGCTTCACGGTCTACCTCCTCAACCTAGGCACCCGCCTCTACACCTCGCTTCGCCTTTGCTCCTCGCCACGCCATATGTTTTGGATTGTTTAAAAGTATTGTTAGTGATAGAGATAGCAGATTTCTTAACTCCTTTTGGAAAGAATTATTTCATTTGGCTGGGATAGAACTAACTCCTAGCATAAGCTATCATCCACAAACATAAATAGTGAATAAGTGGGTTGAAGGCTACTTGAAGAACTATGTTTTAGATCAGCAATTTACTTGGGTTAAGTGGTTACTTTTGGGAGAGTATTGTTAGAACCCTACCTACCATATGTCCATCGGTGTGTACCAATTTTACAACATTATATGGTTATGATTAGTGTTATAAGACTTAGAGGCAACTCAAACTCATCAAGCTGAATTTTTACTCAAACTTAGACTTGACACCAAGACTTAGCCAAGACTTGGCAAATTGAAAAAAACCATGAAATATAGAGATTTTTAAGGATTTAAAATTTGTTTCATGAAACCTATAATAAACAAACTTTAAAGACACAATAAACTAATCAGATAGAAACTACTTTGATCACACACAAGTATACATCGATCACATGAGTATAAAAACAAATTTTAGTTGAAGGAAACAACATTGTTAGATATATAAATTATAAATGTTGTCAAATGTATTCAAAACTCGTGGATTTCATCTAAACTAAAACTATAAGTCTATGGCTCAAAGGAGCTTGCATCACTCATTCCAACATCACACCAAGTCTTGTGTTGGCATCTAAGATAGGTCTTTGATGATGATGCAGCCATGGTATTTGTTTGTGCCTTAGTGACAGCAACATCCTAGGGGTTGGCTCGTGCTCTATCCTCCTCTGCCATGGCTATGGCCTCTGCTTCTTGATCCACTTGATCAACCCATGCAAGATCCTCATTGTTGAAGACAAGATCTTCAATCTCAGTTATCCAATATAACTATGGATCAACCTCCTCTAGAGTGATGGGAGATAAGTTAGTGCCTAAGATTTGTTTATGACAGAAGCGAAGGTTGTAATGAACATAAACAAGATCATTCAAGTGTTGCACTGACAATTTATTGTGCTTCTTGGAGTATATGTGCTCAAACATACTCCAATTGTGCTCACATCCTGAAGCATTGTATGGTTGGTTCAAGACACGAATTGCAATACTTTGAAGATTTGACAACTTAGCACCAAACCTTTCCCACCATTCACTTGAAATGAGAAAAAAAAATCTCATTGTCTAACTGAGTTTCAATATTAATGTAAAAGAAGGGAAAAGTTTTATTTTTTAAACTTAAACTATGCCCTTAATAGATTTTACCTAGTTGCAATGTTGTTCAAGTTGCCTTGCATATCTCTTGTGCAAAGAGGTCTCCTTGTGCAAGTTTGAAGATCTCAATCTTAGTGATTATTTGTGCTCCAACCTAAAGATTGGGTGCCATCCACTCTATGATTGTGTAGAGCCCACTCAAGACCTCCTCACCGGCCTTGAAATCTAGGTGGAACTGGAATGCTGGATCGAGGAAATAGGGAACAACATGTAAAGGCTTGTGAAGTTGAAGGTGCCATCATCAATCATTGATGTTCCATATGAGATGATACTTATCCTCAAACCTAGCATAAATGGATTTAATGGCCTCCTTTGCCCTATCCATGTACTTATAAATGTAGCCTATTGTGAGCTTCTCTCCATCAACAACTTGTAGTAGAATTAAAGGATTTGTGAACTGCAATTATTGTGAAACATAAACATAAGTAAGAAAATGAAATAGTTGGAGACTTGGAGTAGTGTGTGGTGCAATATATGAATTTAAATTAGATGAAGATCCATGAATTCTAAGCCCAATACTAACACTACCATTGGCACTACTCAAAGGTCCAAGAAATGGAGGAATGGAAGAAGAGTATCCACCAATGGCTGCCATCTCTTCTCTTTGCCTCTTTTTAAATTATTTTTGTTGCTTAAAGGTCTCTAATTGGTTTTGTATTTGTTTTATAACTTCAAGTGGTGTTGTTGGGCATGGTTTAGCATTTGAGTATCATATTTGTGCAAGGTGATACTTCAATTGGTTAAGGCCTCCCCCAAACTTTTTTGTTTTGCAATGGGCATTAGTTATCTCCCCTTTCTTTGTCCTAGGGATGGCATGTTTCCAACAAGAATCATTTCCAAGTGGGGTTGACATTGTGTTTGGAACAATTTATTAATATAAAGTATGTTGCAATAAGATATAAATGGAAAATAAATTCACATTTATGGTTTCTAATTAAATTAAAAAAAATCTAAAAATATTTAGGGTTTGTAGTTGTAAAACTTAAAAAGTTACAAAAACAGCTAGGGTTTTTTCTTTGTTTCATTAAACTAAAGTGAAAGAAAAATGTAAAACACAATGAAAATAAAAAAATAAAAAAGCAAAAATAACTTGAAAATACAAATTTACTTCTTCAAACTTGCTCCAATCGATGGCAAACTTTCTCCAAATCAATGGTGGGCTCTTCCATATCCTCTGTAGGCTCCTTTAGATGTACTAAGGCTGCTACAAACATGCCCAAATGGTCTTCAATCACTGTTTCTTGCTCAACCTATGTGTTGATTTTTTCTTCAATGGCATGTATTTTTCGCACCAAAACTATCTTCTCCCTCCTTGTACTTGAAAATGAAATGAATGTGCTTTTAGGGTGTCAGGTCATTTTAAGTATTTTTTTGTTTTTCTTTTTACCTGCCACAGTCAAGTTATCCCCTCTTGCCTGGTCTACTGAGTTTGAATAGACTAATTGGGTACTTGGGTCACGAGTCCCTAGTACCCATTTAGTGCCAATTGCTTCAAGATTTGTCAAGTCTTGGGTAGTCTAGGTGAGTGTTGTAACTGTGGTTATGATGCATTAATTTTTGTGATTTAGTGTTCATAGATAACAGAGTGCCAACATCTAGTGATTTGGTGAAGCACAATTAGGACATATTGAGATCACTTAAAGATCACCTCCAACAAGTCTAGAATTGACATAAATTCTATACAATCCAGAATTGCATAGAGAGGTCATTTGAAGTTGGAGATATAGTCTTTTTGAGATTGTAGCCATATAGGCAAACCTCATAAAAAATAATGGGGTTGAAAATCTCAAACCACACTTCTATGGACCTTATAGGATCTTGAGGAGTTTTGGTGAAGTTGCATATGAGTTGGAATTGCCAAAAAATAGTAGGATTCATAATGTTTTCCATGTGTTTCACTTTAAGAGGGCCCTTAGACAACATGTCACATTGTCAATAGATTTTCCACTCTTAGATGATGAGGGAAAACTTATATTGGAACTTGATGTTTTTATTGATACTATGGTGAAGAAGTTGAGGAACAAGAGCATTACATAGTATTTGATTCATTGGAAAAAAATATTTTTTGAAGATGCTACTTGGGAATGACCAAAGATCTTGGAGCATCCAAATTTGCATTGCTTGAAGGCAATCAATTTTGGGAGGGGTAGACTTGTATGAGGGTGTCTGAGTCATTTATGAGCCTTGGGTAGGATTCGGGCTTTTCCATATTGTCATGCCTTCCCATCATTCCCCAATAGTATTGGATATGCCAAAACCCTTATCCTCGCTCCCTCTTGCATCAGGTATCTTTGAATCCTAATCCATGTTGTTTCACCACTTTGTCTATTTAGGTCCACAAACCTTTGCATCCCATTGCATCTTAGCATCCTTGCATCCCTTGCACCCTGGCATCCTTGCATTCCATTCCTTGAACCATCGAATTTGGACTTTCAAAGAACATAATGTCGACATACCAAATGGAAATACATTTGAGAAAAATCTTGACTCCCAATTCCTAGGTACCTCTTACCGTCGCATCCTTAAAGTGTGCATTTCCCTAGACCCTCACCTATAGGCATGTTTTTCCTCAAACCCCTACCATTTGAATAAAGGAATTCACCTATTGCCATGGTTGACCAGGGATGCCATTAATGGGCTTCAATTTGAATGCAAAAAAAGGGTGGGAAACTTTCAGATGCCGACCAGCTCATGTGGGCCACATGGTAGGCTTTCAACCCATATATAAGGTAGGCAACTTCATTAGTTTTGGATTGTCTTTGGCAAATTTATCAACAACCTAACCCTACTTCAAGCACTTGTGTTCAGTTATTGGATCTGAGGATGAAAACCCTTGGGTTTTTGAGATAAGTTTAATGCAATCCTTTGAGTTCTTGAAGGTAGCTTCATTTTGGAAATTGCATATGCACTTCAAGTTGGAGACTTTCACCATTCTTAAAGTATATTTGTAATTGCTATAGAAGCAAATATTTGTAATAATTTGCAGCAGAAATGTACTGAATGAAATATTCAGTTCCAATCAATATTACTTGTGCGAATCTATTATGTGTTCTGGGTATTTCATGTTTTTTATTGTTTCTGCATTCTATGACTAAAGTATTTTGGTGGGAATTTCAGATTTGAGTATTCTATATGAATATTATAGGTAAGGGTCATTACACTAAGAGACTCCAACTCATTGATACTTGGAGATGTGGGGGTAGGAATGCCATTAAAATTAGGTTATGAGTAAATGAATTAGATTATGACTATATTATATGTAAATGTGGTCACCAAAAATTGTGGGCAATGAGACATGAATGTTGTCTTCATTAGTATGTTGGAGTTTCTTGGTAACTATGCTCTAACTAATTTGAACAAAATTTAGGACGGCCAAGGGTTCTCTCAAGACAAAGAAAGTGCTTGGATAACACTAGTATGATCCAAATTGAATTATGAGACTGAAGCAAGTTAAAAAAACAGAAAGATATGGTAAGCTAAATTTCAGTGATTTGTTGTTTCTTTATAAAATCTGAGTGGTTCACCACCAGATTTGATATAGACATTGTTATTGTATAGTGAATTTTGGAATGCATAGCTGCCAGGTTCAGCATAGTTTAATTCAAACTGTCACTGTATGCAACATAAGTTGAGTGGCCTGCCACCAGCAAGTATAATTGGTTTAATATTGTTCATATTCTAGTCACTGAATGCTCTCACTCTGCCCATTCTGGGATCTCGGTGATCAAAAGGTGCTAGGATTCATGCATTGATTGAAAACGTCAATTGATAAAAAAGATTCAGTTTGGGACATTACATTACCAACTTTGAAGACAATTAAAACATCAAACATTCCTGAAAGACAAGCTTTTCAACACTGTAATGTGACAAAGGATTTGTGATAAAACAAAAAATACCTTGAAATGAATGAAGCAACCCACCTCTATCAGCAAGAGTGAAAAGGACTTCCTGCCATATGACAAAGATACACAATTCAGAAGTAGATTCTCTGGAAACTAATCAACCTTGTGTAGATAGTAGTAAGAAAATTATAAATTTCTGATGTCAATGTTTTAAGTTGATTTATCTTTGAAGAAATGACTATCACGTGTTGATTCATCCTTTTTGTGGAGCTGTTTGTTTCAATTCAATGACATCACATTTCTTTTTAAGGATTGCAGTAAACTTACGATCCCAGGTAATTTTAAATGTGTAAACTGTATATTCACTCTAGATATCTATTCTTGACATTAAGTTTGAAAAGGAAGAGTTAATATGTCATCCGCAAGATATGTAATCGGAAATAAAGGCATTGTCGAAAATAATGACATAAGACTGATTTCACAGCAGCTATGTAGTAATGAATGTGTAATCTAAAATTGGAACACCAACATGTTAAAACTTCTGATGGACATCATAAGTGCTATCATTGGGAATGACAGGAACACAAATAGCTTCTGCTGCTGTAAATTGTAGAGAATGATTGTATAAACAATCAAAACATGTATAAAATTTGGAACAGAAGAAAACATTGCAATAAGTACTGTTAAAGGAATTTTGATATAAATGTTGGCTATCTTCTGTACGTAGTTTTTACAATACAGTAACTTATTAGTGAGGACATAATTAGTTACTGTTTTGACAAAACCAATATGAAAAGGAAATGGTCACTCAAACTAAAGGCCTGTAGTCTTCTTGAAATCTTCTGTGTGTTGTGTTTCACACAGATTGTTACAAGTTAAAATGCAAGTACTTCATTTGATCTTTTTAAATGGCAGGTATTTCATGCTTTTTCTCCAAGTGTTAAGAATAAATTTTCTTTCAAATCTTAAAAACGAGCATTCCTTTTTTAGCTTGTGGAGATATTTTGATTGATACGAAGTAGGTGGTTGGTTTTGTGGTGACGTAGGTGGTTAGCTTTGTGGTAAACTTGATGCTGATATAAATTGTATTGAGAACTAAGGGAAAAATAAAATAAAAAATCCGAGGTCCTATAAAAGTTCACATTGAAATGCTTCTGTAAGTTATTGCAACATTCTCTGATATTTTTTGTCACGTGCCTGCCAAATTTGCAGAGATTAGGCATGTCACAGGCATCTTCAATGGGTTGGCATGGAGCACCTGGCATGTCTTTTACTTCTGTCATCAAGAAAGTTATGCGTTTAGACATCCCAGTTGATAGTTATCCCAATGTATGATTTAATTTGGTTAAATTATTTGCTTTTTAAAAATATTATTGCAACATTCTTTGTTCATTCTATTCTAATAGTATTTTTGACATCTTTGGTTGGATGATTTCAGTTTAATTTTGTGGGACGTCTCCTGGGACCTAGGGGCAATTCACTCAAGCGGGTAGAAGCAACAACTGATTGTAGGGTGTACATTAGAGGTCGTGGTTCAGTTAAGGATTCTGCCAAGGTAGAAGCTTCAAATTATACGAATTGCACTGTAAGCTGCTACTTAAAATACGCTTTTCTTTAGGTCAACATAACTTATAAGAATATTTCTATTAGTACCAAATTTTGCTTCCTTGTGTCTTTTGCTAAAGGTACTTAGTGATATAGGATCCGGTACCTGAAAAAATTGTTGATAAGATGCCTGACTTCCAGTTGGTGACAAACAATCACAATGGGAAAATGAATATATGACTTTGCTTCCTTGCTTTTGTGCTTTTTTGTTTTTAATTTTTAATTGCCATAGCGTTTTGTTATCAGTTATACAACACTTGCTCTAGGTCATGCATGGATCTCAATTATATCAATATGTATAACTTGGATGTTGCTTTGAGGTATTGATGTGGTTTATGAGGTACTGCTTTTCATAGGTAGTCGACGACTCCTAATATGTATCAGCCTAGTAATAAAAGAAGATGGTATAGACATTGATCAACAGGATAATCATGTCATTTGACTCATTTCTCTCGAATAAATTGAACACTGCAAAGAAACAAGGTTACTAGGTTTTTTGGCTTCAGGTTCAAGTGTGGGCCTCAGTTTGTTGGGTGTCATTGATGAGCTTCTATCATCAAACATTTACTTGAGTACTTGCCAAGTCATGAGCAGAGGCTCTTGGGAAGTGTTTGCCGAGTCTAGCCAAGTCTGCTAAAAAGTTAGAAGAAAACAGAAAAACAATAAAAGAAAAGGAAAAAAAGTTAAAACCATTTTATTGCAATTTTTATAGACTATATTTAATTATTTTTTGAGTTTTGTTTGCCATGTCTGCGCCTAAGTTAAAAAGCACCTTGCTGAGTCAGAGTCTCAAACTTGTTCTTTAGACACTTAATTAACTTGGTACAGTAAAGGTATCCAGCATATGCATATGCACTTTGTGGATTCTTGCAACATAGTCATCAGCCTTTGGTGGGTTCTCAATCTCGTATGTGTGTCCTTAGCATTTGCATGTCACCTTGCAGTGTGGCATTGTAGTACCTAGTAGTTAGTGGTATGTACATCAGCATTTCAAAATTTATTAGGTCATATTTTGTTGTGATGTTATTTTTGCGCTTTATGAACCTTGTTAAATGTTTTTAGTGTTCTCAGGGCCTAGACACCTGTCCCAGATGCTTGGGACATTTTGGAGATAGGATGATCCTTCTCCTCTTCCTCACCTTCCCGCTTTGCCCTTCTCCCCCCTGCCCGCCCTTCTATACAAAATAGGGACATTCCTTTAGTTCTTGGCTAGATTGTGGACACCTTGGTGGCCCTAAAGTGTCATGGTGTTCCCCCACACCGGTACCTTTTAAACGAATTTTCTTTTCCAATAAAGAAAAAGGTGAAAGTCTACCTGTGAGCTTATTGTGACTAAGATCAAGTAGAGAGGAGAGTGAGAAGCCTAGGTAGCCTTTCAAATTTAACTAAACTAATTGATAGCACTCACCCACTGGAATTTGTCTCATCCAGTTTGTTCACACAGTAATTGTTAGTTTTAATGATCAGATGAAATGCACAGATTTAATAAAAATCTGACTCACAACACAGCAAATACCCTGGGAAAACCCTCCAACCTGAGGGAGAAAAACCCAGCCTATATATCTCTTATATATTTATTGAATGAGAGCAGAAATCTGCTTACAACTCAGGCCCAACACAAGGCCGAATTTGATACAATGAAGGATAGCACCTCTTCCTAGATGCGAGTATACAAACAATGTGATCTCTCTTTGATATCAATCTGCTGCAATAGTGCGAACTCCTTCTACAGATGTGTATATGCTGAAAATGAACTTGATGATCAAATGAATGATAATCACCTTGTATTTATACACCCGCCCAAGGAGAAAGACGTGTCTTTTGGCATATGAGGTCGACCCAAGCAAGGACGTCTTTTCAAAAATCGCGTCACTTCTAGAGGTCGGCCCAATTAATATATATTATTTAATTATTAAATAAAATCATTTTATTTAATTACAAATAGATGAAGCACCTCTTCATATTTAATATTCATTATATAAATTTAAATAGCCTTATGGCTACATTTAAATTTATTCTTCTAATATCACGCCTGGAAGTAGAATCCCGCGGCTGTATCTTATCAACACTCCCTCTCAGCTAGGGAGGAATACTTCCAGCTGTACAAGACATATCACCTCATCGTGATGTCGATCAACATTGCTACACCCATGTGAGAAAGAGCTTATCACCTCATCGTGAAAGCATATCACCTCATTGTGATATCAGATATCACCTCATCGTGATATCGACCATCATGGCTACACCCATGTATGGTTTGTACAAGTGCTCATCACTCAACGTGATGTTGTCACCTCATCGTGACGATTCACCATGGCTCTCCTAGAGGGTGTAACACAAGTCCAAGTGAATCATCACAGACTCCCTCACGTGATGTTGTCATGGAGTCACACACATGACATCCACCATGGCTCTCCTAGAGGGTGGAAACAAGGGCTTTCACCTCAAATCTGAAAGAGAAATGCATTATCAAGGGCTTGCACCTCAAATCTCTCTCAATAGAGAAATGCATTAAAAGAGGATCATTGATACTGAGACTCCTTCTTAGCTAGGGTTTGATTCTCCACCATACCAAGCTTATCTCGAAAGTACACACTTTATCTTGGAGAGAGGTTTGGTGAGAATGTTTGACGTCTGCTCATCAATGTTGATATACCTCAACATAATTGCTTTACTCAATACCATATCTCTGATATAGTGGTATTTGATTTCCACATGCTTAGTTTTGTCATGAAACACAGGGTTGACATAAAGCTTCACATAGCTCTGGTTATCACAATGAATGATAGTTGGCTCCATTGATTGTCCAAACAATCCTTCAAGGAGGTTTCGAAACCACATGGCTTCTCGAGCTGCCACACAAGTTGCAATATACTTGGCCTCAGCTGTACTTAGTGCCACAGAAGATTGCTTCCTGCTACACTAGGATATCATCGCAGACCCCAAATTGAAGCAACATCCAGAGGTACTCTTCTGATTAGTAACACACCCTACCCAATTAGAATTAGTAAAACCATGCAGCTTCAAATCCACACTTGAAGAATATCTAAACCCATATCCAATTGTGCCACGCAAGTATCTCAGGATATGTTTTGCTGCAACAAGATGTATTTGCCTTGGTTCACACATGAACTGACTAAGTGCACTCACTGCATAGCAAATATCTGGTCTAGTGTTGACTAGATACATTAATGAACCAATCAACTACCTGTACATCATGGAATCCACCATTTTTGAACTAGCTGCAACCTCCTTTAACTTATGTAAGTTGGTCTCCATAGGTGTAGACATGGATTTGCAATCCATCATACCAAACCTCTTCAAAATGTCAATGGTATACTTCCCTTGACTTAGAATCATCTCATCTGGCTTTTGCCAAACTTCTAAGCCAAGAAAGTAATGCATGAGACCAAGATTTTTCATTTCAAATTCAGAAGCTAACTCCTTCTTGCATTTGAGAATGAGTTGTTCTTCTCTAGTAA
Source organism: Sequoiadendron giganteum (assembly GCA_007115665.2). Taxonomy (NCBI): domain Eukaryota; kingdom Viridiplantae; phylum Streptophyta; class Pinopsida; order Cupressales; family Cupressaceae; genus Sequoiadendron; species Sequoiadendron giganteum. The sequence continues at coordinate 463,158,985 of CM021104.1, read as the reverse complement.
TAATCAGATTATCAACATACAAAACCAAAATCAATGCTTTACCATTAATTACCTTAAAGTAGAGGTTTGAATCAACATCATTCTTTGAGAAACCCAAACTTAATAGGTAACGATCAATCCTTTCATACCAAGCACGAGGATCCTACTTAAGACCATACAAGGCCTTCTTCAGCCTGCAAACATGAGACTCCTTCCCATGTACCTCAAATTTATCAGGTTGCTTAATATAAACCTCTTCCTCTATTACACCATTCAGAAAGGTTGTCTTCACATCCATTTGGTGAATCTTCCATCCTTTAGATGCAACAATAGCAATGATGGTCTTGACAAAAGTATAACGAGCCACTGGAGCAAAGGTTTCTTCATAGTCAACTCCCTCTTTTTGTGAAAACCCTCTAGCCACGAATCTAGCCTTGTACTTCTCAATGCTCCCATCAACTACATGCTTGATCTTGAAGAGCCATTTAGAAGATACCACAGCTTTGCTTTTGGGTCTAGGAATGATGTCCCAAACATCTTTCTTAAGAATGGATTGATACTCTTCAGACATAGCATCTTTCCAAACCTGTTGACTAGAAGCTTCCTCAACACTGGAAGGCTCCGACTCAATAATCTGACTCATCAAGGCTACATAACTGGAGAACTTATTAGGTCTCTTACTTTCTCTGAAAGTTCCTCTTGGGGCTGCAAAACTTTATGCCTCCTGCATTATTTTCCTAGCCCAAAGACGTCTTTTCCTTCCAATCACAATATCTGTAGGCCCATCAGTAGGTTCCAAGGGCTCAATTGGATCAACATCTTCTTTAGGTTCTGAAGCCTCCCTCTGATTCTCAGGAACATGGTCAACTTTCATATCCTGAGGAGGCTCTTCATCATCGATCTCCATATGAGTGCCCTTGGATCTTCTAAATGTAACATCCTCCTCAAATGTGACATCTCTACTGATCTCAATTGTCTTTTGACCCGAAATGTAGATTATGTAGGCTTTTGATGTCTCACTATAGCCTACAAATATCCCCTTCTTGCCAGAAGGTTCCAACTTTGTCCTCTTGTCCTTTGGTACATGCACATGTACTGGACACCCAGAGATCTTTAAATGACTTACTTCAGGCTTCACCCCTGTGAATGCTTCTTCAGGAGTTATGTTCTCGAAGATCTGGTGAGGATTTCTATTCTGAATATAAACAGGTGTCCTGGATGCTTCAGCCCAAAGAAAGATTTGCAGATCTTGGTCATGAATCATGGCTTTGACTGCTTCCACAATAGATCTGTTGTTTCTTTCAGCAACGCCGTTCTGTTGAGTATTATAAGGAACGCTAAACTCCCTCTTAATCCTTGCTTCAATGCAAAAGTTACGGAAGCTAAGAGAATTGTACTCTCCTCCGTTATCGGATCTCAAGACTTTGATCCTCTTTCCAGACAAATTCTCCACCTGAGCTTTGAATTCTTTGAATTTCTCTAATACCTCCTCAGATTCTTTAGATTTCAAGAAATAAATCCAAGTCTTTTTAGAGTAGTCATCAATAAAAATAATGTAATATAAGAAACCACTCGAAGACGCAACAAACATTGGACCACATAAATCAGAATGAATGAGATCAAGAATACATTTGGATCTACTTTCACTACTATGAAATGGACCTTTTGTATTCTTACCTAAGGCGTAGCCTTTGCAAGTACCTTCATGCTCCTGGTTGAATTTAGGAAGGCCGGTGACCATCTTCTCCATGATAGGTAGGGCTCAAAAGTGAAGGTGAGCCAATCTTCGATGCCAAAGATCACACAAACTTGAAGAATCATGCACTAGAGCTTGAAGAGGACGAGTGCATAGCCTGTAGAGACACCCATGTCTAACTCCAATCACCCGAGCAATTTTGATGTTTGAGTGCTTAACCCATATAAGAACTTTACCTTCTGAAAATGCAACTTGGTAACCCTTGTCTTCCAAGGCTGAGATGGAAACAAGGTTTCTCTTGATGCCTGGAACAAATAACACATCATCCAATTGCAAGGAATCTTCGGAATCCAAGTGAAGAGAGGAGGTCCCAACTCCTTTCACAGAGTAACTAGCATCATCTCCAATAATGACTTGTTCACTAGGATCTTTTTCCACCAAATTAGATAGATGCTCCCTAAATCTAGTGATGTGGTGGGAGGGACCACTATCAATCAGCCAAGTGTTGGTGTCGGTAGTTACATTGCTTGACAAGGCTGAATAGAATAGGTATTCACTTGAATCCTTCTGCAGAGAGACTTCATCAACATTTGCAATGGTGGCCTGTTGCCTAGGCTTGGTAGGACATTCCTTTGCAAAATGACCATACTTGTCACATCAAAAACATTGGACTTTGGAGAGGTCCCTCTTCTTCTTGAATGTAGGAGCACCATTAGCTTCTTTATCTCTATTCCTCTTGAAATATCCTTTCTTTCCTCTTTTCCCTTTCTTCTTGAAGGATTGAGAGGCAAGAACATGAATGTCTTCATTAGTGGAGCTTTGACCAATACCTCTTGCAGCCAATCTAGACTCTTCTTGAATGCAATCCGCCCTCAAGCGATCAAACTTGGGAAGTTTCGATCTTGCACTGATTCCTTGAATGTAAGACTCCCAAGATGAAGGAAGGCCATTAAGAACCAACATGGTCAAGTCCTTGCTATCAACAACATGCCCAATAGAAGAGAGTTGATGTCTCAACTCAGTTATTCTCATTAAGTAAGCAATAACGGATTCTCCTTTCGCCATCTTCAAATGATGGAGTTGTTGCTTTAGTGCAAGTGCTCGACTTGTGTTATTGATTTCGTACATCTCCTCTAAGGTTTTGAACATCTCTCGTGCCGTCTTTAGTTTGGAGACAATAGGAACAATATGATCCTTTATGGAATCAACTAACATCTTCTTCGCCTTAATATCTTTCTTCTTCCATTGAGCCTTTTCTTCCTCATCCGTAGGCTCGGGAGCTGTGCTCTCCACAAACTGTCCCAATTCACTTTCCTCCAAGGTGAGCATAATTCTGAATCTCCATGAAGTGAAATTTGATGCTCTCTCAAGCCTATCCTCAATCTTAAGACCGTTAACCATCTTGACGAAGAGAAAGAGGAAATCAACAAGGAGAAGAAAACAAGGGATATCGCTGAAATAATAAATCTGATCAAGATCTTCTTCAAACCCGCTCTAATACCATGTTAGTTTTTAATGATAAGATGAAATGCACAAATTTTAATAAAAATCAGACTCACAATACAGCAAATACCCTGGGAAAACCCTCCAACCTGAGGGAGAAAAACCCAACCAATATATCTCTTATATATTTATTGAATGAGAGCAGAAATCTGCTTACAACTCAGGCCCAACACAAGGCTGAATTTGATACAATGAAGGATAGCACCTCTTCCTAGATGCAAGTATACAAACAATGTGATCTCTCCTTGATATCAATCTGTTGTAAGTAATATGTCGATCTGCTGCAATAGTGCAAACTCCTTCTACAGATGTGTATATGCTGAAAATGAACTTGATGATCAAATAATGATAATCACCTTGTATTTATACACCCGCCCAAGGAGAAAGACATGTCTTTTGGCCTATGAGGTCGGTCCAAGCAAGGATGTCTTTTCAAAACTCGCGTCACTTCTAGAGGTCGGCTCAATTAATACATATTATTTAATTATTAAATAAGATCATTTTATTTAATTACAAATAGATGAAGCACCTCTTCATATTTAATATTCCTTATGTAAATTTAAATAGCCTTATGGCTAGATTTAAATTTATTCTTCCAATAGCACGCCTGGAAGTAGAATCCTGCGGCTGTATCTCATCAACAGTAATTGGGAAGATTCATCCCATGTAGTAAGCAAATTTTATGATTCTTTATCTAGTTTATTCTTGAACATCATTACTTTTCCTTAGGAAAAATCTAGGTGAACCAAAATGCATTCACAAACAAAACAATAAACATCAATTCTTTGGCATCCATTTTGCTTTACAAAAGAAAGAATGTAGAGAGTAGGGCATCATTGGTTAGAAGCATAGATTAAAACTCAACCATTTTTCAAATTTGGGGACTTGTTGAATGGAAAGCAAACTCGTTATGTTATCTTATCGATGATGATCAAATGTTTATTCAAATTCCAGGTGGTAGTCCTTGTTCTAAATGGAGGTAAGTGAAGGGTAAACTACTAAAATGTTGAAGATTGGCACAAGAAGAGATCCTTATCCTTTGCTTTCCGAAGCAAATATATTGGACCATTCAGAATTGCACTAAACAAGTTAAACTTGCTGAAATCATCAATGAATCCTATGCTCATGGTTATGTTTATAGTGGATATATTTAAATGTTAATGTTTTTTAAAATTCAACTTCATTACGTTTGTTTAAGTTATTCTAGGCATTTTAAATTTATTTTTATTTGAAAATTCAAATCTTAATTTTTATTTGCTGTCCCCTTTCTTCCCTTGCCATCCCCATATCTGAAATATTTTGACCATTCCCTTTACCCCACTTTGTTATCCCCAGAATATGAAGGAACATTGGATATTTTGTTTTATTTTTCTCAAATATTTTCTCTTTTGTGGACTAATAATATTTTTATCGTTATCGACATTGTAATTAGATATTAAGCACACATATTACAATGACATATTTTGAGGGCTAGGATAGACTAGAAGTTGAGGATATTGATGGACAGGATTCAAAAAATGGAATAACACTTGATCTTTAGGTCGAGGGAGCACACTCAATTGATAGATCAAGGGCCTTTAGGTCATTATACTTCACTTTGGTGGGTAACTCTATTTTTCTTATAAATAAAATTCCCGCTATGTATATTTTCATAGTTCTTCTATGTTATTCATTCTTTTTAATCTTAATATTCATAATGATCACTAGTCTTTAGGCAATATGCCTAGAAGCACCACTTTATTTTATTGTCTCTCTACTAGGAGGTTAATTGAACTTCTCCATAGCCATTTGACATCAAGCTAACTTTCTAAGTTCTTACATATTATGGGAGGCATCGTCATTTAACCAAATAATCTTTGGTATCATTGGTCACATGGCTTGAGAATTCTTACATGGCTGGTTGAGGGTTTGTAGAAGCACCACTTTATGTTAGTGTCTCTTTACTTGAAAGTTGAAGGTTAATTGAACTTCCCCATAGCCATTTGAGATCAAGCTAACTTTCTAAATTCTTACATATTATGGGCGACATTGTCATTTGACCAAATAATCTTTGGCATCATTGATCACATGGCTTGGGGATTCATACATGGCTGGTTGAGGGTGTGCTTCCATTGGTTATAAGTTTAAAATAACTACCATATTTGTAGGGCCACAAGATTCCACATCTTTTCTCCTTCCTATGAAGTGGAGACCGAGGTGTTAATGTTATAGCTGGGTTTATCCTTCACCCGACTTTGAGCATTAAATAATAAATATCGATCAAATAAATAAAGCGCAGCTACTTATTTATTTGAGATCGACTTAAATGAAAAGGCATTTCATTTCATAATAATAATCTATATTTTCAAAAGCCGACTTAATGAGAAAGTCACACCATTTTGTGTAAAGACGTCTCACCTTGAATGAGACGTCTCAAGATGATTGTGTTAGAGGTGAAATGTGTCTTTGCGACCTATTAAAAATAAAAAAATGAAACAATTAAAATTTAAAAACAAACTTTAAAGAAGAATTAGAATACACAATCAAACTATGAAAATGTAAAATTTATACTACTTCACTTACCATCAATAGCTCCAATTTTGAAAAAGCTATAAAAATGCTTTGAGACATGTGGTGGTGGATGATGAACATGTGGATGTCCTCAACCTTTGCACACAACTCTTTGATCCAATCAATTTTATTCCCAATCTTTTGTTGCATAAGATTGAGAGAGTGGACCGCACAAGGTGTCCAAAAGATATGTGAGTATCGTTCCTCAACCAACAACCCAACAACTCTACAATTCTTTGCATATTTCGTTATGACTTGAACAATGTTATAGGGTCCCACTTCCTCAATGGATGCGATGAGAATATCAGCAATAAAATGATTATCTTTCACTTGCCCTTCATAATCCCCGACTCTCAAAAAAATTGCCCCTTTAGGGGACACCACTATGACATTGATCAAGGGCTGATTTTTTGCATCTTTCCACCCATCTGAAACAATGGACAAACTTCTCTTAACCCATGAATCCCTTATGGGCTTCAATGAACCTTCAATGATCTTGACCTCTTTTTCCAATAAGGTGCCACACACCTTCTCATAACCCAGACCCTTGTATCATTTGGAGCTTCATTAATTTTTTTCAACATTTCTTTCCAATATGGCGAGTGAACAACATTGAAAGACAATTCATTTGCGTAAATGCATCTTGCTATGTGTTAGTCTGCAATGCCTCGACTCTCATTTTGAAATGTGGTTTCCAAAGATCGCTTTGGTCTTTTGCTTGTAGTGGGTTGTTACTTTGAAGATGAGGAGTGGCCAAATGAATGGTTTTCTACCACAACTTCGGGATTAGATGGGAGCATCGGGTGCTGCATTCCCTTTGATATTTTTTTTTATTAAGGGGTGACTTGATTTATGGTCTGTGGTAATGATATTGTACAGCCACGTGAGAATACTCTTGGCTCGATTTAATAAATTTAAATATAGCTTTTCAGCTATTTAAATTTATAGAGGCGCTTCAATCAGAACCATTATTACTATTGCAACATCTAGAGGATGGAAGATTCACCAAATGGATGTAAAGACAACCTTTCTAAATGGTGTCATAGAAGAAGAGATTTACATTGAGCAACCCGATGGATTTGAGGTACATGGGAAGGAGTCTCATGTTTGCAAGCTGAAAAAGGCCTTGTATGGTCTTAAGCATACTCCTCGTGCTTGGTACGAAAGGATTGATCGTTACCTATTGAGTTTGGGTTTCTCAAAGAATGATGCAGATTCTAACCTCTAATTTAAGGTAATAAATGGTGAAGCTTTGATTTTGGTTCTGTATGTTGATGATTTGATTATCACTGGATAAGAACACCTCATTCTAAAATGTAAGAAGGAGTTGGCTTCTGAATTTGAAATGAAGAATCTTGGTCTCATGCATTACTTTCTTGGCTTAGAAGTTTTGGCAAAAGTTAGATGAGATGATTCTAAGTCAAGGCAAGTATACTATTGACATTTTGAAGAGTTTTGGTATGATTGATTGCAAACCTATGTCTACACCTATGGAGACAAACTTACATAAGTTGAAGGAGGCTGCAGCGAGTTCAGAACTGGTGGATTCCACGATGTATAGGCAGCTGATTGGTTCATTGATGTATCTAGTTAACACTAGACCGGATATCTGTTATGCAGTGAGTGCACTTAGTTAGTTTATGTGTGAACCAAGGCAGATACATCTTGTTGCAGCTAAACATATCTTGAGATACTTGTGTGGCACAGGTGGATATGGATTGAGATATTCTATAGGTATGGATTTGGAGATGCATGGTTTTATTGATTCTGATTGGGCAAGGTGTGTAGTGGATCGGAAGAGTACCTTTGGTTGTTGCTTCAGTTTGGGTTCTGCCATGATATCCTGGTGCAACAGGAAGCAGTCTTCAGCGGCATTGAGTACAGCAAAGGCAGAGTACATTGCAGCTTGTGTGGCAGCTCATGAAGCAGTGTGGCTTCGTAAGCTCCTTGCAGGATTGTTTGGACAATCAATGGAGCCTACTATCATTCATTGTGATAACCAGAGCTGTGTGAAACTTTCTGTCAATCCTGTGTTTCATGATAGAACAAAGTATGTCGAGATCAAGTACCATTATATCAGAGATATGGTATTGAGGAAAGCTATACAGTTGAGGTATATTAGCACTGATGAGCAAACGACAAACATTCTCACCAAGCCTCTCTCCAGGATAAAGTTTGTGTATTTTCGAGATAAGTTTGGTATGGTGCAGAATACAACCTTAACTGAGAAGGAGTCTCAGTATTAGTGACCCTCTTTAATGAGTTCTTCTCTGTGAGAGAAGTTCGAGGTGAAATCCCTTGGTAATGAGTTCTTCTCTGCAAGAGAAGTTCGAGGTGAAATCCCTTGGTTATGAGTTCTTCTCTGTAAGAGAAGTTCGAGGTGAAATCCCTTGTTTCCACCCTCTGGGAGAGCCATGGTGGATGTCATGTGTGTGACTCCATGACAACATCACGCGAGGGAGTCTGTGATGATTTACTTGTACTTGTGTTTCACCCTTTGGGGGAGCCATGGTGAAAGTCACGGCGAGGTGACAATATCACATTGAGTGATGAGCATTTGTACTTAGCCTCTATGGAGGTAGCCATGGTGGTTGATATCACGATGAGGTGATATCCGATATCACGATGAGGTGATATGCTTTCACGATGAGGTGATAAGCTCTTCTCTTACATGGATATAGCCATGTTGATTAAACATCACTATGAGGTGGTATGTTCTACTCAGATGAAAGTATTCCTCTCTAGCTGAGAGGGAGTGTTAATGATATTGTACAACCACGTGAGGAATACTCCTGACTCGATTTAATAAATTTAAATATAGCTTTTCAGCTATTCAAATTTATATGGTTCGATTGAAGAGGTGCTTCAATCATTAATGAAACAAACAAATAATAAAAGGCAAATAAATATTATTTATTATTTTATTTTAAGCAGCCGACTTGCATGGGAAATCGCTCCTCCTCTTGAAGAGACGTCTTTGCTAAAAGAGGACGACCTCTCTTGATGAAAGGGTGCAATGCCATTTGGTTGCTTATATATTCAAGTCACCTTTCATTCATTTCACATTTAAGTCAAGCGAATTCATCATAGAGAAGAACTGCAAATTAAGGAGCAGATCATCAATTATATCAGCAGATCGATTCAAGAAGAATTATCTTATTTGTATCTTTGCATCTAGGAGAGGTGCTGCTGTTCATTGTATTATTAAGGCATTGTGTTTATGCCTATGTTGTAAGCAGATTGCTGCTCTAATTATTATCAATATATAGGAGATATATTGGCTGGGTTTTTCTCCCTCGGGTTGGAGGGTTTTCCTAGGGCTGTGTCTTTGTGTCAATTTGAATTAATTTTTGCATTCTAATCTGATCATATAAACTTAACAGTCTGCTCGTTCATCTGCTTGTTCTTGCTCCATAATATATCCTATGACTGTCTTTGATGGCACACATACACCATTCTTTCTAGAGAAAGGTTTGATGCCTTGCATAGGTATTCCACGCAAATGTGCTTTCACCCAACTATATGAACTAGAATATCTAACATGACACCCATTGCAAATCCAAATGTAACCCCCACTACCTAGAACCGGTTGTATCATTTGAACATATTTTCATAGAGGAGAATTTAGATCTGTTTTAAATTTAGGTCGAGTTGTGGAGCTATAACTAGTTGCCATTGTGATTCCTATGGCAAGAAACTTTGTAAACACATTCAAAACAAAAACAAAAAATTGAACACAAAAAACAGATATATAAAATCTAGCTCTTTTGAATCTTTGATACATTCCTAGAAGAATTAAAAAAATATAGATAAACAAAACTAAATATTTGTTTCATATTTGTAAAACAAAAATGGAGGATTTTTTTTGAAAAAAGCGTACCTCTTTGCAAAAATATTCTTCTATGATCTTTTTGGCAGCCAATGAACCCTTGTAAATGCGTAGGAATGACAATGCAATCATTGTAGAACCTTCAAAGATCAATCGTCAACTCCCTTTGTTGATCTAACAAGAAAAAATGAATGTTTAGCCTCTTGGAATGATATTTGCTGTTTGTAAAAGAAATGAACTAAAATGAACTTGTTTTGCTGTTTTATGTGTTTTAGACATAGTTACGAGTCTCGAACTCGGCGAGGGTGACTTGACTCGAGACTCAGGACTCAACGCCCAAACTTGGTGCAAACTTTACAAAATGAAAAAACCCTAGAAATTTAGAGATTTTTAAGGATTTAAAACTTGTTTGAAGCACCCTTTATTAAATAAACCTTAAAGACACAATAACATCATTAAATAGAAGCAAATTTGATCACATACACAAGTATACATCGATCACATAAGTATAAAATACACAAATTGTAGCTGAGCGGCTGAAAGAAATAGCACACTTAGATATATAAATATAGTCAAGTGTATACAAAACTCATGGAATATGAAATCCATGACATCAAATGTTCCATACAAATATGAAATATCAAAACAATAACTACAAGTCTATGGCATAGTGGAGCCAACATCCTTCCTACAAAAGCGTCTAAGGGTCTTGGATGATGTAGCAGCTGCAGCCATAGTCTCTGCCTGTGTCTCCATGCCACTCTCACCAACACCAGTTGTGTTTGCTCGTGCTCTAGCCTCCTCCTCAGCCATGGCTAAAACCTTAGCCTCTCTATCTGCCTAGTCCACCCAATCAAGGTCCTTGTTAGTAAAGACTGCTTCTGTAGCCTTAGTGATCCACTCAGATTGTGGATCAACCTCCTCTAGCCCGATCAGGGTGGAGTCATGGTAAAAAATCTGCCTATGTCTGAGCCGAAGGTTGCAATGAACATATACTAAATCATTCATCCTCTCCATTGTCAGTCTATTGCGCTTCTTGGAGTGTATGTATTCAAACATACTCCAATTGCACTCACAACCAGATGAAATGCATGTCTGGCTCAATATACGAATGGCAACATTTTGAAGGTTCGGTGTATCAACACCAAAAATATGCCACCATCTATCTGAGATGAGAAAAAGAAACAAAATCAATCTCATTTCCAACTTTAATTTTCAAGTTTCAAGTTTGAAGTTCAACATTTAATAATAAATTATAATATAAAAAGAGGAAAATTATGCCCTTAAATATATTTTTACTTGGCTGTAATGTAGTCCTACTATCTTTGCACAATTGACGTGCAAAGAGTTCTCCTTGTGCTTTAGTAAAGGCATCTATCTTGTGCACTATCTGTGTAGTAACAGCAAGAAACATCCACTCTATCACCGAGTAGAGCCCACTAAGAACCCCATTATCTGCATGGAAATAACGACTGAATTGGAAGGTTGGATTTAAGAAACATGCGGCTGTATGAAGGGGCCTATGAAGTTGGTGGTGCCATCTCCTATCAATGATCTCCCAAATGGGACGATACTTATCCTCAACTCCACCATAGATGGATCTAATGGCCTCTCTGGCCCTATCCATGCCCTCATATTATGTAGCCCATTGCGGGCTTCTCCCCATCAACAACTCATAGGAGAACTAGCAAGGGCTCGATAAATTGCAAACATTGTGAAACATTAACTTTAAGTGTGAATGAAAATAAACAAATAAAAGAAAAATATGAATAAAAATTAAAACATAATGAAGAATTAAATTTTACCTTCACAATCTCCTCCATTGGTGCCCAAAACCTTGGCTCATCAAAAATGCAATTTGTCACATCAATCCTTGTAGTGGTCGTAGCATAGGATGAGGAAGTCCACTCCTCACCAACAAACATATGCCTCAAAGATGCCTTTGACTGAATCAAGGATTGTAGTGTGAGAAAATTTGTGGCAAATCTAGTGATGCTAGGACAAGCCAACTCCATCAACCCTGTGTATTGCCTCATTAGGCTAAGGACCCATGTGTGATTGTATACAAATTTGCAAATGTTTTTTATTGCATCCACACATGTTTTGATCCATGGGAGCTTGCCAAGATCCTCCAATATGAGGTCAAGGCAATGGGCGACACATGGAGTCCAAAATATAGTTGGGTGCCTCTCTATCAAAAGTGTACCAGCAGCAACATAATTTACTGCATTATCGGTCACCATTTGAACCACATTTTGTTCCTCCACCTCAACTATGACCTCCTCTATAGCCTCGCAAAGGCATGTGGCATTTTTGACATGGGCGGAGACATCAATGGATTTTATGAACATGGTGTCACCTGGAAAAGAAGCAAAACAAATTATTCAATAAATTAAAAAAACATAAATCAGCCATATTAATCACTAAATCAAATTCAAAATCCAAATTATTCAATGCATTGAGGGAAGTACAATCACCTGCGGAGGAAACTAGAAAATTGAGCAATGTCCTATTTCTCCTACCGGTCCAACCATTAGTCATGATGGTGCAACCGACCTTGCTCCATTGCAAACGCTGCTCCTCTATTTGTGCTTTTACATCTGCCACCTTTTGAGTTAAAAGTGGGCCATTTAATTCATCTTCGCTAGGGGCTTTGAACCTCGCCCCACATATGGTTATGGCAATAATAAATAAATTAATAAGATACTTAGATAAGTATTGTAAAATGAGAAGTTTAAACTTTAAATTTGAGTTCAACAAGGACATACATCTAGATTCTAAATATAAAAATTCATGAGACAGATATTAAGAATCAACTATCAAACTATAAATTTTAAAACAATTAAATGGAAAAGAATTACTTGGCTACATGGAAGAGAGTCGTGCAATAGTACCAAAAGTTTGCAATTGTTTTCTTCGCTGCATCATGTGCCTCCTTGTTCCAACCCATGCTCTCAAGCGACAGTTGGGAACCAGGAGTACTGCGTGGTACAAAATATGAATCCACCCTAGATTTGCGAACTCTAGGGCCAATGCTAACACTCCCACTACCACTAGCACTAGCGGCAACACTAGGACTAACCATAGCACCAACACTAGCACAAGCACTAGCACTAGGATGGTATGAAGGCATAGAAGAAGCATCTCCAACACCACCAGTGCTCGCCAACTCCTCCCTTTGCCTCTTTTTCATTTCTTTTTGCAATTCAAATGATTCTAATTGCACTTGCACCTCATGAATAGCCTCAGGAGGTGCAAGAGTGTAGCCCACTGCATCATGGATGGGTATGCGTGCAATATGGTATTTCAATTTGTTTATGCCTCCATAAAAAAGTGTTTTGCAATATTTACATTTGGCCTCTCCTTTTTTCTGTTCGGGAAAGATTTTAGCATGTCTCTAAGCAGGGTCTTTTTTGCCTGGGGTTTGAGACATTGTGAAAATATGGTGGTGCCAAGGCCAAAGAAGTGTGCCATAACACTAGAGAGACATGCCATAACACTAGCATGGACATAAGTTTTGCCAAATGTAATGGAGGGGATCCGCTACTCCCGAGTCTCTAGGACAGGGAAGAGTCTGTAGGGAGCGGATGGCCCTAGGTTACCTCAATGACAAAAGCTCAAGTGATGGGGTGATGGTTTAAGGAGAGACTAAACTATGTTTTTGGGTTTTCTAAATGTTTATGATAGAGGACTTCATAAGTCAGGTGAACAAACCTCAGAGATCTTGGGAGACAAACTGATAAGCTCTCAGCTAGAGGATGAAAGCGCGGACCAAAGACGACAACACGACGTGTTGGCGTCTTGTACGGACCAGGCGTAGAGTTTGCTACCAGAGACACTTAGGACCTGCTAACGACCCAAATGCCAAAGTTTGATAGTTTTAATTGAACTGAACAGAATGCAGGAAATATAAAGAAGTACAACAAGAAGAATACTTAAAATGACAAGTAAACTAAGTATTAAGTAAAATGACGGGTAGTGGAAGAAAAAGGATTAACTTATGGTTGGTCCAGCCTCTTGCAAGCTCCTCACGGACAAAACCTGCACACACAAAAACGAGAAAAGTGCTGGGCTGCTTTTTGGGGCTTGGTTTAGTCAAACCCCCACTTTGGTGTTTCCACCTCCACAGACAGCTAGATAGACAACGATATAGAAATGTAGATAAAGAAATGACAAGACGAGATGTGTAGTATGCAAGATAACAATATGCTAAACAATAATGACGATAATGCTAAGAAAATAAAGGTTACCCTCCCTCCAATGAGCTTGGTGAAGCCAAGAGGAAGAGTAGTGCTTCGAAGACGTGAGGTAGTCGTGCAAGAGTGTGATGTAGAGAGCTTGAACTTGCAAGAAGGATGATTTAGAACTGCAAGAAGGAGAGAGTGGAAATGCTAAGAAGTGCTAAGAAGTTAGAATGAGAGTGATGGAGTAGAATTGCAAGAATGAGATAGAATGAGAAGAAGAGGGGAAAAAATGGTCAAAATAGATGCCAAAGAGTCGTTTTTGGCCGTACATACGACTATAGAGGCGTTACACTTCACGGGCAGGCGACAATGTAATGTCCCAACGGCCACATTAGAAGGAATTTTGTTAGGACGTTCACGCGGCACACAGACGTTTGTGCGATGCGGAAGCGTCCTAGATAAAAATCCCCCCAGCGATGGAAAACGACAAGGCAGGGACGAAAATGAAGGCTAGGAAGGGAGGTTTTTGCATTATCATTTTATTAAGCTAAAGTAAAGGTTGATGTAATGGGAAATTGCATAAGGGTGCAATTTTACACCATAACACCAAAAAAGTGACCAATTAGATTTCCAGTGCATCCCAGGATTATGGAGGAATATAAGTTGTTTTGAGTTTTCAAAAAGTGATGTTTATTTTTGAACTGCACACCAAATCAAAATCCGTTCCAGCTTTGCAGGCACAAAAAATACCAAGTTTTGATGGGGTTTGCAGCTTTTCAATGGTTATGATGTTGGTGTTCTCCATTTCTAAATGCCATCAGCTATTAGTTGCAGATTTTCAAAGGTTTGCTTCATTTGACAGTCATTGCAGACTTTTTCAGAAGATTTCTGAACATCTACGGAAGCAAAAGTCTGAACACAACAGATTTGTGAACATATTTTCAATCATTCAGAGGGTGATAAGCATCATTTTGCTCAAATGCCTTGGGTTCTGAGTATATTTTTTTCAAAGAGGATTGTATGAGGGTTTTGGGACCTTACGTTGGGGTCATATTTTAGGATTTTAAAATAATTAAATTACAGCTTTTTTCAAGATAGTTAATGTTTGAAATCAAATTTTGTGGTTAGGTTTTGGGTAAGCAATTGTGCGAAGGATGGATTACCATGGTAATCTTTGAAGAAGTCTAGGGTTTCACAATATCGATTTTTGCAAGATTTTGGAGAGAACAAGGGTGTGCAAGTACAGTTTCAGGAGGAGATCAGATTCAAGTCACCAAGACTGTTTGGTGGTTTGTCAATGGTCATTATCATTTCAAGTTTCTTGCAAGGGCCTATCATTTTCAGAAAGAAGAAGCCACTCTTACTGTATCTGTCATTGTGAGGAGTCGATCAACATTTTGGGCTGTCTATTTTTTAATCTGTTGCCATTATTAGAGGATAACCATTCTTAGATGACCTTCTAGAAGGTTTATCTTGGGACAAGCTATATTTAGAATAAATCTATTTTGTTGTTTTAAAGGACCTATTTTAGCCATTTTGGTATTTAGGGATTGCTTGGTTTGCAAGCAAGCTATTTTTAGCTTAGAACTTTAGTTATTTAGTTTTGTATTTATCTTGAATAAATTGCATTACTTGAGCATGCAAAGCATTGTAAACACCTATAAATAAGTGTTTTATGCACTTAGATGGAAGCTAATAGTAATTTATGCCTATTTGTGGTGGATTTTTTGTTCAAGCCCACTTAAGTAGTTTTGTGATATTGTAATTTTGTGAGTTGAATATTGTGTGATAGTTATTACAGGCTTTGTATTGCAGTACGATTTGGGTTTTGTAGCTTTGTATGCAAATTTCCTTATTCAGCTGATAATTGATGTGGGAACATCCAGGCTTACCTGCAATCCTGCTCTCAATTTTGAGCTTTGTTCTGATTTTCTATGTGTGTGCGGGTTGTTTTGTCCTTTTGCTTGTTAAAACTTGATTTATGTGGGGCCTGCTGCTGAGGATGTAGACTTACGGTCTTACCTACTGTTGGGCATTCACTTAATCTTGTTGCTGGATGTGGGGACCACTAGCCTCCTTAGAAAATTCTGAATTCTTCACCTTATTTGCTGAATCACCTGCCTTGACTGGGACCCACAGTCTTCTTGTCTTTATCTTGGCTGGGGTAAATCCTATTTTCTGGGTGCTGCATTAGTCTGCTGGGACCCATCATCGATTCATCATTGTCTTTGCTGGACATTACTGTTGTGGGGTTCACAGGAAAAACTGAGCTTGGCAGTAAGGATGAAAATTATTGGAAAAATTAGAAACTCTTATTGATTCCTTGGGGCTCATCACATTGTCCTATCTCGGGTTGGGTTCTGCTAGACAGATACTCAAGGGTCCACATGACCTTTGAAGTGCAGCGTGGGAAAGCCTTATAGTATGGTTATTAACATCCAATTCACTGACCTGGTATTTCTACTCGGCTGGGTCCACATAGCAAGAATGTGCATAAACTTTGAATTGTTGTTGGGGCCTAATGTGTTCTATTTTTGGTGCTGACTATATCATAAATCAACTATTGGTCGGTTATCCTAGATTATTCCTACTGGGCATTACTACCCGCTGGGACCCGCTGAAGGTTTATTTTATTGACTATTCCCATGTTGGACACTGTCTCATTCTAACTCTCCTATTATTAACTAAAGTTTGGTGTTTCATTTCCCATCACAGCTGCCAGACATCTCTTCTCCCTTTATGTGCCATCTTGATCATGGTTCACGACATTTATTGCGTTGGTGATGGGTCCTTATTCGTTAGTGGGCATTGGAAATTTCTGTAAGAACTGAGCCATATGTAAGGCAAAGGGAGGGTAACACAATTAGTAGGAACAAGATCGCAAAAGATATAAAGGTAGGAGAAGAAAATCAAGTATAGGGGTCATGGGAAAACACAGAAACTGAGTGATATTTGGTGATCTTCGTGAAAGTCTAGGTCATTATAAGGCTTGTACCTTGGGTTGAGTGTTTGCAAGTAAGATTGCAGTTGAATTTTTGAGGTTTGAAATACTTGCTTCTTGGGTTGAGTGCCTGTATTAGCCCACGTAGAAGTTGGCTTGGGAATTGTTAAATGCTGTTATGCTGATATCAATAATCCTGAGCTATTATGATTGTCTGCTGCTGTTAAAGAAAATGTGTGTGTAAAGCTGCTTGGACTGGTTGCCTAACCCTAGGCCCCTAGTCCTTAACTACATCAAGTGGTATCAGAGCAAGTTCACTTACTGGGATTTGTTGGAGATTGCCTCAGTTGCGTGAAATGATTTTGGCTGGTAGGTATCTCAAAAGGCTTTGATAGATTTCTGTTGCAGGTATCTGTGATTGCAGGGGGCTATATGGCTAAGTGAACGAATGAAAATTGGGTGCAAGTGTGGGTACGGTACGTCGATACGATAAATAAAAATTGAGGGTTGGATATGTTCTGGGTACATTCATACAAAAAGGATATAAAAACCATAAATATATATTGTTTTTATCTAATTTAAATACTATTTATTTATTTAATATATATTCTGAAATTTATACTAATTTTTATTAAAATACAGTATGATAAAAATACATTATGATCAATATTAAATTTACATAATCATTAAATTAGAAAATAGTGTATAAAATTACATTATGATCAATAATTTAATATTTAATTGTTATTTCCTTACCTCTTTTGAATCCATACTGTATAAAATATAAAGTCATAGCTTATAAAGTTACATACGATATGTATTAAGACTTTAAGCTATATATAGTCACGTTCTGTTATATCATCTTGGATGGTTCATATGCCATTGGAATCAATTTGTAAATGCCACGTGGACCCTAGAATTGCTTGAATACACCCTTAGATAATATTAATTCTATGTGACTCTGACCACTAAAAATCAAACCCTACCCGTTTCCATGGTCGAATCACAACTGAATCCGATTCTTGGACAAATCATTCTTGGAAATGTAGGGTTTTCTTGCCAATTCAGTAATGTAGTTGTATGGCCCAGAGGATTTGTTGGAGTTGCAGAGTCTTGTAATTGTATAGAGCTTTGTGCTCTAGTAGATTTGTTGTGGATATTTATATTTGCAGTGGGTTGTGTGCTCTAATAATTTTTTTGCAAGTGTGTGGAGGCTTGTGAGTGTAGAGGGTGTTGATGTTATTGATAGTTGCGGGCCTCTTACTTCCAGGCACGATTTTCTACAAGACAATAAATAAAATGTAGCCTATCGGCTATTTATTTATTGTTGATGCTCTTTAGTTAAGAGGCGCTTCACTTAATGATTAAATAATAATAATTATTATTATTTTATTTTGGTCGACTTCTCCTTAAAATTTGCGCCACCTCACAAGAGACGTATCTCTTGGTGGCCGACTTTGCGCCATGAAGAGGTGTGACCTCTCCTATCTATTTGTATATATATGAGATCATTCATTCATGTTCATTGTTCAAGTTCATTTATCATAATTCGGATCTGTAGAAGAAGTCCGTGCTTGAGCAGCAGATCATCATCTTGTAATAGCAATTCAATTTCAAGGAGAATCATATTCATTTGTATTTGCATCTAGGAGAGGTGCGATTATTCAGTGTATCAAAATCAACATTGTGTTGTGCTTGAGTTGCAAGCAGCTTTCTGCTCTTATTATTACAATATATAAGAGATATATTTGTTGGGTTTTTCTCCCTCAAGTGGAGGGTTTTCCCAGGGTAATTGCTGTGTTTTTGTGTCTGATTTTGAATTAAAGTCTGAGTCTTATATCTGATCATAAAAAACTAACATTGTATCAGAGTGGGTATAAGGAAGATCTTGATCAGATTTATTCAATCAGCATTACCCTCCACTCTTATTCTCATCTTTGATTGCATTTATCTTATTGTCAAGATGGTGAACAGGTTCAAGATCGAAGATAGACTCAAGGGCGCATCAAACTTCACATCTTGGAAGTTTAGAGTGATGCTCGCTTTGGAGGAAAATGAGTTAGCTGAGTTCGTGGAGGGAGAAGTTCCCAAACCAACCAAAGAGAATGAGAAGCCTCAATGGAAGAGAAATGGCATTAAAGTGAAAAAGATGTTGGTTGATTTTGTGAAAGATCACATTGTGCCAATCATCTCCAAGTTGAAAACAACAAGAGATATGTTCAAGACATTGGAGGAGATGTATGAGATCAACAACACAAGTTGAGCTTTTGCATTAAAGCAACAACTTCATCATATCAAGATGGCGAAAGGAGAATCTGTCATCTCATTCTTCATGAAGATCACCGAGTTGAGAGATCAGCTGTCTACCATTGGGCATATTGTTGATAACAAGGATTTGACTATGTTGGATCTCAATGGTCTTCCTCCATCTTGGGAGTCATTCATTCAAGGAATCAGTGCGAGCTCAAAACTTCCTAAGTTTGATCGATTGAGAGCAGATTGTATTCAAGAAGAATCAAGGTTGGCTGCAAAAGGCATTGGTCAAAGCTCTACAAATGAAGACATTCATGTTCTTTCCGCTCAATCCTCGAAGAAGAAAGGAAAAGGAGGAAAGAAAGGGTACTTCAAGAGGAATAGAGATAAAGGGTCAGATGGCGCCCTTGCATTTAAGAAGGACTTGTCTCGCGTTCAATGTTTTAGATGTGACAAGTTTGGTCACTATGCAAAGGATTGCCCAACTAGACCAAAACAACATGCTTCATTTGCGGATGTGGGTGAGATCCCTCTTCAAAAGGATTCAAGTGAATTCCTATTCTATTCTGCCTTATCAAGCAATGTTCCAATAGGTAGCAACACTTGGTTGATTGATAGTGGCGCCTCTCATCACATCATTGGATTCAGAGAACATCTTTCAGATTTGGTGATGAGAGATACAAGTGTTCAAGTCATAATTGGAGATGATGCATGTTATTCCGTGAAAGGTGTTGGGACGTTCACTATTCACTTAGATTCCAACATCTCCTTGTAGTTGAGTGATGTACTATTTGTACCAGGCATCAAGAGGAACCTTGTCTCTATTTCAGCCTTGGAGGACAAGGGATATTAGGTCGCATTCTCCGAAGGGAAAGTTTTTGCATGGCCAAAGAACTCTAATATCAAGTCAGCTCGAGTGATTGGTGTTCGGCAAGAATGCCTCTACAAAATTTGCACTCGTCCACTACAGGCCTTGTTGCATGATACATAAAGTTCATGTGAGCTTTGGCATAGAAGACTTGCTCACATTCACTTCCGAGCGCTTCCAACCATGGAGAAGATGGTCATCGACATTCCTAAACTCAACCAAGGGCATGAAGGTACTTGCTGAGGATGTGCTTTGGGTAAGAATACTAAAAGACCTTTTCATAAGTAGTGAAAATAGATCTAAATGTATTCTAGATCTAGTTCATTCTGATTTGTGTGGTCCAATGTCTATTGCTTCTTTGAGTGGTTTCTTGTATTATGTAATTTTTATTGATGACTACTCTAGAAAGACTTGGATTTATTTCTTAAAGACTAAAGAATCTGAGGAAGTACTTGAGAGATTCAAGGAATTCAAAGCTCAAGTAGAGAACTTGTTTGGGAAGAGGATCAAAGTTTTGAGACCTGACAACGAAGGAGAATACATCTCTGGAAGCTTTCGTAACTTTTGTGTTGAAGCAGGAATTAAGAGGGAGTTTTTTGTTCCCTACAATCCACAACAAAACGGTGTAGCAGAAAGGAAGAACAAATGTATTGTAGAAGCAGCTAAAGCCATGATTCATGATCAAGATCTGCAAACCTTTCTTTGGGCTGAAGCTTCTAGGACAGCTGTGTATGTTCTGAATCAGAGTCCTCATCGTATCTTGGAGACTCCCGAAGAAGCTTTTACAGGTGTGAAGCCTGAAGTCAGCCATTTGAGAATATTTGGTTGTCCTGTGTATGTTCATATCCCTAAAGATAAAAGGACAAAGTTGGAACCTTCTGGCAAGAAATGAATATTTGTGGGCTACAACGAGTCTTCAAAAGCATACAAAGTTTACATTCCAGGTCAGAAGTTGATTGAGATCAACAGGGATGTTACATTTGAAGATGATGTTGCATTCAAGAGATCCAAGGGCACTCACATGGAGATAGACAATGAAGACCAAGAGTCTCCTTAGGACATGAAAGTTGACCATACTCCTGAGATTTAGAGGGAGGCTACTGATTCTAAAGAAGATGAAGATCCAGTTGAGCCTTTGGAACCTACTGATGGGCCTACAAACATTGTTATTGGTCGAAAGAGACCTTTATGGGCTAGGCAAACAATGTAGGAGGCATAAAAGTTTTCAGCCCCTAGAGAAAGTAAAAGACCTCGGAAGTTTTCAAGCTATGTTGCATTGATGAGTCAAATGATTGAATCTGAACCTTCCAGTGTTGAGGAAACTACTAGTCAGCAAGTATGGAGAGATGATATGACTGAAGAGTATCACTCCATCCTCAAGAATGATGTTTGGGACATCGTACCTAGACCTGAAGGCAAATTTGTGGTTTCTTCTAAGTGGCTCTTCAAGATCAAGCATGCGGCTGATGGGAGCATCAAGAAGTACAAGGCTAGGTTTGTGGCTAGAGGATTCTCTCAAAAAGAGGGAGTAGACTATGAGGAAACCTTTGCTCCAGTTGCTCGTTATACATCCGTTAGGACCATCATTGCTATTGCAACATCTAAGGGATGGAAGATACACCAGATGGATGTGAAGACAACATTTCTAAATGGTGTAATTGAGGAAGAGGTATATATTGAGCAACCTGATGGCTTTGAGGTTCATGGGAAGGAGTCTCATGTTTGTAGGCTGAAGAAGGTGTTGTATGGCCTTAAGCAGGCTCCTCGTGCTTGGTACGAAAGAATTGATCAACACCTGATGAGCTTGGGTTTCTCCAAGAATGGTGCTGATTCAAACCTATACTTCAAGGTAATTGATGGCGAAGCATTGATCTTGGTTCTATATGTTGATGATTTAATTCTTACTAGAGAAGATAACCTCATTATTAAATGCAAGAAGGAGCTAGCTTCTGAATTTGAAATGAAGGATCTTGGTCTCATGCACTACTTTCTTGGCTTAGAAGCATGGCAGAAGCCAAATGAGATCATTCTGAGTCAAGGGAAGTATACAATTGACATCTTGAAGAGATTTGGTATGATGGATTGCAAATCCATGTCTACGCCTATGGAGACCAACTTTTAGAAGCTTAAGGAGGCTGCAACTAGTTCAGATCTAGTGGATCCTACTATGTACAGACAGTTGATTGGATTGTTGATGTATCTAGTCAATACTAGACCAGATATTTGCTATGCAATAAGTGCACTTAGTCAGTTCATGTGTGAACCAAGGCAAATACATCTAGTTGCAACGAAGCATATCCTGAGATACTTGCGTGGCATAGTTGGATATGGCTTGAAATGTTCTTCTGGTGTGGACTTGAAGTTGCATGGTTATACTGATTCTGATTGGGCAGGTTGTGTTGCTGATCGGAAGAGCACCTCTAGATGTTGTTTCAGTTTGGGGTCTGCAATGATCTCCTGGTGTAGCAGGAAGTAGTCTTCATTGGCACTGAGCACCATAGAGGCCGAGTATATTGCAGCTTGTGTGGTAGCTCGAGAAGTAGTGTGGCTTCAGAAGCTCCTTGCAGGATTGTTTGGACAATCGTTGGAGCCGACTGTCATTCATTGTGATAATCAAAGCTGTGTGAAGCTCTTTGTCAATCCAGTGTTTCATGATATAACTAAACATGTTGAGATCAAATACCACTATATTAGAGATATGGTATTGAGGAGTGCAATCCAATTGAAGTATATTAGCACTGATGAGCAAACGACAGACATTCTCACCAAGCCTCTTGCCAGAGTAAAGTTTGTGTACTTTCGAGATAAGCTTGGTATTGTGGAGAATGAAGCCCTAGCTGAGAAGAAGTCTCAGTATCAGTGATCTGCTGATTTGCTTTCATGCATTTCTCTTTGTGAGAGAGATTTGAGGTGCAAGTCCTTGTTTCCACCCTCTAGGAGTAGCCATGGTGGATGTGAGTCCATGATGATTTTCTTGTACTTGTGTTTTTCACCCTTTGGGAGTAGTCATGGTGAATGTCATGATGAGGTGACGACATCACGTTGAGTGATTCCGTGATGAGCACTTGTGCACATATGCCATACATGGGAGCAACCATGATGGTTGATATCATGATGAGGTGATATGCTCTTTTCCACACATGGGTGTAGCCATAGTGGTTGACATCACGATGAGGTGACATGTTTTGCACAGTTGGAAGTATTCCTCCCTAGCTGAGAGGGAGTGTTGATGTTATTGACAGCTGCGAGCCTCTTACTTTCAGGCACAATTTTCTACAAGACAATAAATTAAATGTAGCTTATCGACTATTTATTTATTGTTTGATAGGACTTTTAAAATTTGTCAAAATTTTGCTTGGTTTGGGCATGTTTGTTTACCTTTTATGGCTGGGGATCTAATGCTCAGGGTTTAGGGTTTTTGTTACCTGTGATAAAATTATTTGATACCTTTTAAACCCTCACGTTATGTTTTAGCATTAACCTGTTATTGGGGGTCACCGGTCTCTTAAGTCGTCCGATTGAGCCTATATTTCATGTTGTTACCGACCCCTTTCACTCAACCTATCGGTTTTTTCTTTGCCACTTTTGCCTAAATTATTGTGCCTCTGAGGGTTTTTCTGGTCGGCCCCATTGTTATAATTATTTTTCCCTATGCAGTTTGGCTGACCGTCGGATCACGGGTTTTGATCTGGACCGTTCCTCGTAGACCTCGCAAGGTTTCCTACTGATGTCACTAAAGTGGTGCGAGGTGTCGCCATCTGTCAAGTACAGTAGAGTGGGGCTTGTCCTGATGCGCCAACAATGACAAGTCGATGTCTTTTCTATGATGGATATTAAATGACGGGGATTAATGATGACTGTCCCTCGCAAGCCTCGCACGAGCAGATTAATGTTTTCGAAAATGCCGCGAGGTTTGTGAGCCGATCACATGTGGCTTGGCTCTGCAGAACGAGGGGGCTGGGTGGGGCCTGCTACTCGGTTGCACATTCCTGATTGCGTGGGGTGTGATTGGCTGTTGTTTTTCCTAGGTGGTGATGTGGATTTTTCAAAGATCATTGACTCAATCCGAGTCGTCCGACTTGCCAGGTTTTTTCACATCGACTGTTTGAATTCAAAGGGTTACAATTCACCCATGTGAGGATTATTTGCGTTTTGCAAGTTATTCTCATTAATGGCGTGGGTTTTTTAGTGGATTTCCTCTTGATTTCCTTGTATGTGAGCGGTATCCACCTGATAATGCAATGACGGGCTCTATGCCGTTTTCCATGAGCTCACAATTATTCTGTGGTGGCGACGTCAGCCGCTAATCATTCGTTTGCTCGTACTACAATTTGAGCAATTAATGCTCCCTGCACCTGCTTGCTCGATAAATGCTCGCTAATTTGCTCATTTGTAGCATTGCATTTTGAGTTGTGTTTGTTTGCATGTGATTATTTTCTTTCTTAGTTCGGGGCTCACGAGCCCAATGGATAAGTTAGTAGTACGACGAAGTGCTCGGGTGAGTGTAAAGAATTGGCAACACAAGGAGAAACAAATTGTTCCTAGTACTTTTGGAGTGATGTTGAGCTCTCTTCAGGCTCTGACGGTGAGGGGTCCGAAACTGATTCAGACTACCACAGTTACCTCGTGTCCTTGATTGTACTCATGGGAGTTGACGAGGAGGTGCTCGTAGTTTCTCCAATTATTGCGGTGGCACCATGTAATGTTGTTGGGTCTGGTGTTGGTATTGGCAAGGGTAAAGAATCGGTTTCGCTTCTTACTGAAGTGAGAACCAGGAGCGGTCGCTTGTATCAGGGCTGTGTGGTTACTCGGGGTGTCGGGAAATGAGTGGTGTTGTTGGGGTAGTGCTTTTTTGCCTTTTGATGCTGTTTTCAGCGGTTCGGGCTTGATGCAGACGTGCGCGAGGGTGGCGGTGTTTTTTGTCTTTTTCGGCTGGTTATAGCGGTGTAACCGTTTTTGGTTCCTCTGTGCGTATTGCAATTATTTTTTGATGATGAGGAGTTTTTTGAAGTGAATTTGAATTTCATTTGGTAAAAGGTGAAATTCATTTTGAAATGAACAATGGAGCCCGATGCTTGTTGCTCTCCTGTTCTATAAAGGAGATTTCACGGCTCATTGTTGGGGGTCAGATTTTTGGGTTTTTAGGCTTAGAGTATGTACAGTTAGAAATATATTGTGGTATTTTGGAGGTCCTAACTAGGAAATCATTCCAAGTCGGGAATTGTATAAGATAAGCATGCAAAGCTTCTGTAATGACTGATATTGAAATAAATCTAGAAAAAATTATGACAATTGCTCTCCTGTGTATATGTCATGGATTGTGAATGGATTTATCAATGGTTTATTCATTCAGTTTCAAAAGTATATTTGAGTGTGTAATTCGTTTTTCTGCTTTAACTTAATGAGTTAATCAAATGCTTGGAAAGGAGTTATAGGTTTGTGATATTATGCTCAAGATTCGTTAAGGAGTACTGTTTTAAAAAACTGAAATATCGCATAATGTAAAGCATTATGGTGGTAAGTTCACAATATCTGGGTTATGTTTTATATGACTCTATCGCCCAATGGATGAGGCACTTGATAGTTTGTTCAAGATTCTTTTAGAAGTACAGGATTGTGGCTCTAAGTGTGGTGGTTCAAGATCCGAACATTTTAAAAAATCACTGTCTGTCTCTTTCAAGATACACATCTTATATTAAGTTTGTTTTCCTAGCTCTAGATAGTCATTATTGTTCTTTGTTTTGCCAAAAACAAGGTGATTGCTATCTAGTTGCTTTAATGGGGAATGTATATGTGTGTAGAAGTGTTCTTAAGGCATAAACAATTTTTATGAACACATTTAGGAAAACCCTCCTTGGTTTCACAGAGCCAAAAGTGTAGGAGATCTCATCGTTGACTGAATCTCGTTAATTGGCCACTAACTTTGTTAATTCTCAAGTATAGGGATTCACAACCCCTTAGAGAATTACAAAGCCTTAGCTGGAAAAAACACCAACATTATTGATGCTCTTTAGTGAAGTGGCGCTTCACTTAATGATTAAATAATAATAATAATATTTTTATTTTGGTTGACTTCTCCTTGAAATTCATGCCACCTCACAAGAGACGTATCTCTTGGTGGCCGACTTTGCACCATGAAGAGGTGCGACCTCTCTTATCTATTTGTATATATATGAGATCATTCATTCATGTTCATTGTTCAAGTTCATTTATCATAATTCGGATCTGTAGAAGAAGTTTGCGCTTGAGCATCAAATCATCATCTTATAACAACAGTTCGATTTTAAGGAGAATCATATTCATCTATATTTGCATCTAGGAGAGGTGCGATTATTCATTGTATCAAAATCGGCATTGTGTTGTACCTGAGTTGTAAGCAGATTTTTGCTCTTATTATTACAATATATAAGAGATATATTTGTTGGGTTTTTCTCCCTCAAGTGGAGGGTTTTCCTAGGGTAATTGCTGTGTTTCTGTGTCTAATTTTGAATTAAATTCTGAATCTTATATCTGATCATAAAAAACTAACAGAGGGTTGTGACCAGGCACATGCAACATTGAGGGCTTGTTGCTGAATACGAGTTGAATACTCTAGTGAGTTTGTTGCATGTGTAAAATGTAACTGCAGATAATAATGTGTGTGAAGATACCTTTGAAAAAAGGGACGAGGATGATCTCGAAGAGGCCACTTTAGTGGGCATTTATGGAGCAATGCCATATGAAAATAATATTTGTTATTTATTTATTTAATGCTCAATATTGTATCTTGTTGTAAATATTGTGATAAGATCAATTCTGATCTTATCTACAGTTTCTATTTTAGAAACTTGCTTATTCTGTAAATCTTGTAAACTATTTATTGAGCGTCTTGCTCATTTGTTAATACATAAAATATTTTACCAATTACTTGCATAATATTGTATTGGAGCCCAGGATTTTAAAAATTGATTTTTCTAAAAATTTTCATTCTTTCGAATGAAATTTTTCAAGAATTTTGAAGATAATTTTTCTTGCTCGAAAATTCGTGGGTTTTTTAATTTTGAAAATCGTGGCCCTTCTTTTGTAATTTCGTGCACATTTCCGTGTGTTCAAGGGCACGTCTTTCTGCTGCAAGGGTTTGAGAAAATTCGTGGTTTTTAATTTGTGTTTTTTCTTTGTTTCTTGGCCGCATTTTCTTCAGAGGATTCGCGTGGCTTTTAGTCACGTTTTTTTGCTTCATTAGAACGTGACTTCAGAGCCCTTTTGGACGCGTATGTGTGCCTTAGAGGGTCGTGCTTGTCAAAGCTTCTATGCAGGTCTTTTAGACATTTTTTTTTTCTATGTTTCTAGCTCTCTTTTGAATGCGTTTTTTAACCTATTTGTGAACACGATTTCTCTCTAAAATTCAACGATTTTCGCCTTCATCTTTAGTCGTCTCTGCCTTCACTCGTGTCGGCTAGGGTTTTGCTATGATTTAGGGAGATTTTTGTGCAATTGTTTGCATTTTTTGAAGCTTCCATGACTGCCTAAGGCTTTTTCAAAACTCGACCAGAGTTTTGACCAATCATTTCAAGTCAGAAATTTTTTTGATTGCAAATTCTTGGTGGGTTTTTCGAGAGCTCAACTGGGTTGATCTCTAATTTCTTTGGGGGCATTGTTTTTCGTGCCTCAAATTTTGTGCCAATGGATTTGTATTGTTTTCTGTGCATGTACTTGCCTCAGTATATTGAAACTCGTACCTCGGGTTTTGTGCATCAACATCTTCTCGATTCCTTGTTTTTAGTGCCTCGCAAAGCGTGAAGATGGCGAGTTTGACCAACATTATGTTGGAAGGTAGTCAAAGATTCAACACAAAAATTATAACCCTTGGAAGTAGCGAATGATGACAATCTTTCAATATCGCTGCCTTGATTAGATGATTCTGGGCAATGTTACTCGACCCATCACTGCAGATAAAGTCTAGGAGAAGTTTGATGAGCAAAATCGTGAAGCGGTGATGCTTATCAAACTTTCAGTAACCGATGATCAGCTCCCTCAGATTTTGCTTGGAAAATCAGCAAAGGAGATTTGGGATCATTTGAAGGGTTTGCATGAAACCTCCGACAAAAGCCGTGTGTTCTTTCTAAAAAACACGCTATTTTCTATCATGATGGATGAGAAGACCACCTTGCAGATGCACCTGAACAAAATCTAGGAGATCCGAGATCAATTGGAGGCTATTGGTCGGAAAATGGAGGAAGACATGGTCGTAATCACTCTGAAAAGCCTACCTAAGTCTTATGAACATTTCATAGACTCTTAACATTATGTCTGCTAATGTTGACCTGAAGTTTCCGGAGCTTTGTACTATCCTCCCGTAGCAAGACCGCTAGAAACAACAGTGTGGTAGTAGTGGTTCATCATCCTCTACAGAGCAAGCCTTTGCAGCTAAAACTCAGTTTAAGAACAAAGGGAAAGGCCAACATTCGTAGCAGAAAGGCTCAGGACAATCTCAGGACAACTCTAAGACAAAGAACATTCAGTGCAATTATGCCACAAATTTGGTCACATGAAGAAGGATTGCCATCAGTGTTTGGCTTCTGAACAAAAGAAGCAGGGAGGGTCTCAGCAGAACACACATGTTGCCAAGCACACTGAGCAGAAGGAATCTGCCTTTTATGCTTTTATGGCTAAAAGGCCTGTAGATCATGTAAAGTCCCCTGCCTGGTACATAGATTCAGGTGCTTCACGACATTTCACTCATCGACGTAACTAGTTTTCAGATTTCTCTCCGTTAACTGACTCAGTTGTTTTTGGAGGAGGTGAAGAATACACAGTTTTTGGTAAGGGCACTGTTCAGATCCAGTCTAGTGGGAGGAATCTTATATTCCTCAATGTCTACTATGTTCCTGGCATGGAACTAAACCTTCTCTCAGTCAGTCAGATCAAGCGGCATTCTCCTCAGATGGATGTGGTTTTCAGCTCGCACAAATGTTCTATTGTAGATCGAGAGACTCCCACAACGGTGGCCATTGGTATTGAGGATCATGGCCTCTACAGGCTTGTGGACACAAGTGATTCTCCAGAGTTAGCCATGGCAGCCAAAAACTCTGCTGTCACCGGTCTTTGGCATCAACGGTATGTGCACTATCTCTCTTAGCTTGCTCGGGAGGGACTTGTAGCTGGTCTACCTGACATTTAGACCCAACATCATCACGTGTGTGGCACTTGTCAGGCCGAGAAACAACATCGACACCATTTCCAGATGGAGACTTGTGGCGAGCTTCTAAGGTACTGCAATTAATTCATGTTGATATTTGTGGGCCTATGAATATTTCTTTTGTTACTGGTTGTAGATATTTCTTACTATTTGTTGATGATTTCAGTAGAAAAATGTGGGTGTACTTTCTTAGACATAAATTAGATGTGTTTAATGTATTTTAGAAGTTTAAGGCCTTAGTAGAAAAAGAGTCTGGTTCTTGCATAATCACTCTTAGGTTAAATAATGGGGGGGAATTTTGTTCTACTACATTCTCCAACTTCTGTGATACACATGGGATTAAACGCCAGTTAAGCACACCCTACACTCCTCAGCAAAATGGTGTTGTAGAGCGGCGCAATTGTACAATTGTTGAGATGGCCCGCTCCATGTTGCAATACAAGAGTGTTCCTAACAAATTTTGGGTAGAAGCAGTTTTCATTGCAGTCTATCTCCTTAATCGATCACCTACCCATGCCGTTAAGGGGAAGACTCCTGAGGAAGCTTGGATTGGTCGAAAACCCAGGATTAGTCATTTGAATTTTTTTGGCTCTTTAGCATATGTATGGATTCCAAATGCCAATTCCAAGAGTCAAGAGCTTATGTTCATAGGGTACAGTGACAACCATAAGGCTTACCGGTTGATTGATGTAGACACCGATCGTTTTGTCTTCAATCGGGATGTCTTTGATGAACAAGGACTGTGTTGTGACCTTTTCACGCATCACCCCATTCAAAATGGGAACCCCCTATTTTTGCTCCATTTTGGTCTTTTGGCTTTGTTTTTGGGTTGTTTTGCGTCTCTCTCTCTCTCTCTCTCTCTCTCTCTATTCCTCGTGGTCTTTTTGGGGATGTCCCTATCTTTGGACCTAAGTTGAAATTTTGGCTAAATCTGTGAATTAGGGTTTTCATTCTTCAGGCTAGATTGAGGTTAATTCAAGTTGGCAAATTGAAATCTGAGAATGGCACTACAGTCAGGAGGCTCAGGCAGGACCCCATTTAAATTCCATTGAATTCTGACAACTTACTATTTTTAGTAAGGACTTAATTTGGGGTCTTTTCCTCATGATTTTGGAATTCTAACTACTTCACCACATTCAAGACACTTCAAAGTGCTTGCATGCTAAATTTGAGCAAACTTTGATAGCTTTCTATTTTTAGCAGTTCTGGCTTAGGAGACGGTTTTTAGGGTTTGCATGTATGATTCTTCAATGCATGTCAGGATAGTCTTTTTGGGTTTTTCGAGAGCTTCACGATGATATAACATGCAAGTCAAAATGATGACTTGTTTTTTTTAGCAGGTGCTTGCATTCAGACCAGTTTCTTGGGTTTTTCTGGGTTTTTGAGATCTTTCGGGCAATATGACATGCAACTAGGTTCGATAGTGATTTGATCACTTTCTTAGGCACTTACTATTTTTAGCATGTTCACCCCGACAACCCCAGATCTTCAATTTCAGGGAGCAATGCAGAACAAAAACAGAGTTGAACGAAGGTCAATTGAGGCACATGTAGATGAAATTAGGGTTTCCTAATTTTATGCCTAAAATGAGGGGCAAAATTTGAGAAAAATGGAAAACGGATGTATCCCACTGCGATCAGCATCTTTCAGGGAGTCCACTGGGAAAATTTGAGCATAATCTGGATACTAACTATTTATAGTAAGTCACTTCCAGAACAGGGCTAAAAATAGCAGGCACATGTAAAAGGCAAGTATGAACAGGGCAGTTAACTCGCAAGGATCATGTTGGGAAAATTTCAAGTCAAGAGGAGTTGCAAAGGTTTGATAATCAAGGGGTTACTATAAATAGAAAATGAGGGCAAGCCAGTCAAAATTGGCTAAGTATGCTAATACGCCTAGGAAGGAGATAGGGAAGCTTAGAAAATTGCCTAAGTTAGGAATGTGAGCACCCACCCTCATATGCGCCCTTGAAGAGGTTGAGGAGGTTAAGAAAATCTTCTAAGTCAAATTGTCAGCTCTCACCCTCAAATGCGCCCTTGACAGGTATGAATAAGGTGGCATAAAAATTTGCCTAAGTTAAAAATGGAAGTCCACCCCCTTGAATGCACCCTTGAGAGAAGGAGCTGGTGGGAAATTTTATCCAAGGCATGAAAATGGAAGTCCACCCCTCAATATGCGCCCAAGAAAGAAAGGACAAGACTTAAAATTTTCCAAGTTATGAAAAATGGAATGCCAAGGGGTAAAATGTGCCCAAGGAGTGGGGAAGCATAAGAAATTTTCTAAGTCATGCAAGAAAAATGAAGGCACCACCTCCCAAATGCGCCCAAGATAAGCAAAAGGCTTGGAAAAGTTTCTAAGTTAAAAATGGAAGTAGAAGACCTCAAATGCGCCCAGGGTTGAGGTAGCAAAGCATGAAAGATTTCTAAGTTACAAAATGAAAGCTCAACTTCTCAAGTGCACCAAGATAAGTAAGAAGAGGTGTTGAAAATTCTTCTAAGGCATGAAACAAAAGCTCAAGGGGCAAAATGCGCCCAAGATGAGAAGGTGAAGCATAAAAAGTTTCTAAGGCATGCAAAATGGAAGTAGGATCCCCTATATGCGCCCTAAGGAAGTGGGATGAGATGAAGAAATTTCTAAGTAAGAAAAGTGGAAGCTCACACTCCTAAATGCGCCCTCAAGGACATGGAGGCCTAAAAAAATTCTAAGTGTGAGAAACATGATACTAGAGGTGATGAAATGCGCCCTTGAAGGAAGTGGAGATGCAAAAATTTCTAAGTATGAGAAAAATGGGAGCACACCCTTCCAAATGCGCCCAAGGTGGTAGAAGAGTTGAAGAATTTTCTAAGTCATAAAAATGAGAGCTCCCCTCCCAAGATGCGCCCTAGGGAGAATATGAAGGCATGAAATGGCTCTAATTATGAAAAATGAAAGTAGATCCTCCCAAATGTGCCATGATAAGTAGGAGGAAGCCTGAATATTTTCTAAGGCAATGGAAATGAAATGCCAAGGGGGCCAAATGCGCCCAAGGTGATATGAGGTTGATGAATATTTTCTAAGGCAATGAAAAGGATTATGCAAAGATGCTAAATGCGCCCAAGGCAACGTGCTAGAGAAATGTGAAAGTTACAAGGGGGCAAATGCACTCTTGAGGGAGAAGAGGTAAGAAAGCTGTCTAAGTCAGAGAAAGTGAAAGAAAGTTTGAGAATTTTGTTTAAGGCATTTGAAGATGAAAGGAAAATAAAACATCAACCATTCAAATGTGCCCTCAAGGTGGAGAAAAGTTTCTAAGGCACAAACTCCAAACACAAGGTGGTAGGTGCACCCTTGAAGAAGACCTTATGAAATGAGTTCACAAGTCTCTAAATGCGCCCATGAGGCAAAGTTTGCTAGAGAAAAATGATAAACTCTATCAGATCCAGAGATCAATCAGCCCTTGAAATAAGAACATGGAAATTAGGTAAGTGAAGTGAATTTATATTATAAGTGTTTTGATGCTCTTCTTTTTGTTTGTTTTGCAGGGTGAGCACCAGGACCAAAACCTGATAACTTGGGGTGATGGAGCAAGTACTCCAAGACAACATTACAACCTTGGATGGAGAAAAGTTACATGTTGGAAACTCCTCCATGATGTCTCATTTGCGCCCAGACCATGAAGGGAGATGCTGGAAGAAACAACCAAGTGTTGGAATTTCTCCACAAAGACCTAATATGCATACTTCACACAACCCAGGATGCAATGGCAACAAGGAGGAAAATCATCATCAAACAAGAGAAAGAGGTCGCAATCTTGGAGTTTTAGATTGGGGACATGCCTGCCATATCAGTTCAAGAAGTAGAAGCTATGATGATCAGATTGATTGAGTTTGCATTCAAAGAGAAGAACAGTGGGAACGCATTTCTGGATGAGAATATTTTGGATGATAGTGGGCATTAATTGATCATAGTGGTCAAAGGGAGAGAGTGGGCATTCTATGCTCATTTATCACCCCACTCCTCCACTTTCTGGCAATTTTTAGGGCAAAATCCTGACTAGGGCTTAAGTGGCTCAATTTGAGCTCTTCATTGTAATTGAATCCGAGCCGTCCATTGGACTGGGCCAACTATAAAAGAGGCATCCCCCCTCATTTGTATCATTAGAAATTAGAGAAGATAGAGGTTAGAATATAGAGGAGAGAGTAGAGAGAATAACATAGAAGTTAGCATAGATTGATAGCTTAGATTGAAGAGGAAGGAAATTTTTTCCCATTGAATGCTTTGTAAGAAGTTGTTGTGAACACTCATAATAAAAAGAGTTATCGTTGCTTGTGGTTCCATCTTTTATTGTGGGTAGCTAGCGAGGCTTCTTCGTCCTTCTAATTCGCATAGAGTCGTAAAGTAGCTTAAAGTAAAGTAGATTTCATTTCATGCAAGTAGTTGGTAGTTGTGGAATGTGGTGGTTGAATTGAGCAAGCTTTATTAATCCATACCACTAGCGGGCTCACTGCCAGTGGGTTCGCCTTGTGTGGTCAACTGGAACATTGTGGACTTAACTTCAATTACAGTTTATATGTTGGTATGCGTCGTTGTGATGGTATCTGCATGTTGAATCGTGGTCTAAATATCTCTCATTACTCCTTTGAAGATTGCACCGGTTTTGCGGAAGCTGTCCAAGGTGAGGCAAAGCAGAACTTGGTTGAAGTTTGCAAGAATTGATCTTTGTGTCCCACATTTAGAGTAGACAGTAGCATCTCTAATCCCTGAATCTCTTTAAATTCAGCATTTTCCCGGTTAGTTTAGGAAATTCGAGCTTCATTGACATATCCTTCGAGTCTTGAAAGTTCTCTTCGAGTGAACGACTACATAAGCCCCCCTTGAAATACCAGCAAATCACATCAAGCCAACTGAGACTATATCCATTGCATAAAGGAACCTTGGAGTTGAATGCATGATCTTTCACAATCTTAGCATGCAGGAGATTTTGATCAAGAGAGGATAGAGTTACCGTTGGAAACTCTATTTTGTGTTGGTGCAATCATAAAACACCCATCAACATACTGTTTCACCTTTCCTCGCCTGTTCAACATTCAGAGGATCAACCCTTGAAGGCTTCTTATTTGGGTGTCCGTCTTCCGTTAGGTCTATCTGATGGGAGGGATGATGCAAATTCTATCTTTGATGATGCCCAACATGATTTTCCTCCGGATGATTTTGATTTTCTACTTGCTAAACCAGTTCCAATTCCTGTTGCATCTGATGTTGGCACTTCTTCTCACATGCCTAAATGGTGGGCTAAGACTATTCGAGATCTTCATGATGATGAGCTCGTTGAGGGGAGATCATCCAAAAACAAGAGCAAACAACAACATACAGTTAACTTTGCTCTCATTGCCAACATTCACAGTGTATATGAGCCTCAGACATATTCAGAGGCTAAAGGAATTCTTGAGTGGGAAAAGGCTATGGAGTTTGAATACTAGAGTCTTTAGAAGAATAACACTTGGGTCCTTTCTGATCTTCCTTCAGGGAAGAAGCCCATTAGCTGCAAATGGGTGTATAAGGTGAAATACAATGTTGACGAAACCCTTGACAAGTACAAAGCTCGTCTAGTTGCAAGGGGGGGTTCTCACAGAAAGAGGGCATTGATTATGAGGAGACTTTTGCTCCTACATCCAAGATGAGTACCATTCGACTCGTCCTTGCCTTAGTAGCCTAGTTTGGTTGGAAAGTCCATCAGATGGATGTTAAGAGTGCTTTTCTCAACGATGAGTTGAAGGAAGAAGTCTAGGTGTGCAGATTGGTCAAAGCACTCTATGGCTTGAAACAGGCTCCTCGGGCTTGGTACATCAAGATTGACAAGTACCTTACAGATAATGGCTTTCAGAGGAGTCCATATGACTCTAATTTGTATGTTAAACATACTGGTAATGATATCCTTATTCTTGTTGTCTATGTGGATGACTTGATCATTACTGGTAGCTTGACACATTTGATCGCTAAGATCAAATAGGATTTGTGCAACACATTTGACATGACAGATTTGGGACTTCTGCATTATTGTTTATTTAGGTGTTGAGGTTTGGCAGATTGAGGGCAAAATCTTCATCTCCCAGTCCAAATATGCTCGAAGTCTTTTGGATAAGTTCCGAATGCAAGATTGCAAACTTGCCTCCACCCCCATGGAAAAAGGGTTTAAGATGTTAGCTAAGTCAGACTCATCGGTAGTTGATGAATCATTGTTCAGGCAACTAGTGTGCAATCTCATCTATCTCATTGCCACTAGACTTGACCTCAATTTTGTAGTGAGCTACATTTCATGCTTCATGATAGCCCCCAAGGCTGATCATTGGGTAGCAGCGAAGCGTGTGCTGCATTATGTGAAGGGCACTTCTAAATATGGACTCTTGTACACTCAGAGTCAAGATTCTCGACTCAACGGTTTCACAGACTCAGATTGGGCAGGTTCGGTTGATGATAGGAAATCAATATCTGGGTATGTGTTCAGTTTGGGATCTGGTGCAGTCACATGGACTAGTAAGAAGCAACAAGCAGTGGCTCTCTCCTTGATAGAAGCAAAGTATTGGGGAGCATTTAAGGCAGCTTGTGAGGCAGTTGGCTTCGTCGGATGCTTGCGGATATGCAAATATCTCAAGCAGGTCCGACTCCCTTGTTCTGTGATAATTAGGGAGTTCTCAAACTTGCCAAGAATCCAATCTTCCATTAAAGAACCAAGCATGTGGAAACTCATTGTCACTTCATTCGAAAGCTTGTTGAAGACGAATCAATTTAGTTATTGTATGTTTTGATAGAGGAGTAGACAACAGATATTCTCACCAAGTCGCTCAATCCAGATAAGTTTGTAAAATTCATGGGGCATCTTGGTGTAGTTGATAGATTGAGCATTAAGGGAGGGTATTAAAATAATATTTCTTACTTATTTATTTAATGCTCAATATTGTATCTTGTTGTAAATATTGTGATAAGACCATTTCCAATCTTATCTGCAGTTTCTATTTTAGAAACTTGCTTATTCTGTAAATTTTGTAAACCATTTATTGAGCGTCTCGCTCATTTGTTAATACATAAAATATTTTACCAATTACTTGTGTAATATGCCAAGAGGAAGAATTCTTTGAGAAGATGATGTACATGCATTTGAGATTGAAAAGGTTGGAGCCTAAGCAATGTGGAAGAGTTGTTGTAGATGTGATTGGGAATGATGAAGAATGTCACATTGGTGGCATGAAAGAAAATGAAATTGTAATAGTTGTTGAGCATGAGGAAAGAATCTTTGAGAAGATGATGGACATCCATTTGAGATTGAAAAGGTTGGAGGCTAAGCAACATGAAAGAGTTGTGTTGGAGGCTAAGCAACATGAAAGAGTGTGGTAGATGTGACCAATGATGATAGAAAATGTCACATAGGTGGCATGATAGGAGAAAAGAATGGCATTGTGGTTCAAACATGTCTTTCTCAAGGCATGGATGTGTTGGTAGATGAAGTTGTAGCGGAGGAGAAAGGTAATAATGAAAGCTTGTTTTTCTTAACATTGTTTTGTTTGCAAATATGGAGGAAGGTAAAGAGAAATAAGAGGAGGAAGTCCTGAAGAAAGAATTGTGTGGTGGTGAGAGAAGTTTGTAAAGTACAAGATAAAGATAGTGCTACTAAAATTCCTTTGGAGGTAGTAGTTGATTTGAGAGCTGAAATGGTGGCTTGTGAAGGCCCTATGTTTGATCTTGAAGTTAGTGAAGAAAAAATCTCTTTTGAAGAAGAGATGAAGAAGATTGAGGAGTTGATTTTGTTCTAGTAGAAGATGACAAAGAAGAATAGGAAAGTGGATTCTTTGAAATCCATCATATGATTGTGAGTTGTGGTGCTGATATTTGTCCGTTGGAGGACATGCAAATATTGGTTAAAGTGTAGTGTGGAGAGAAATGCCTTGATGAGGTACCAAATACACAGTGAAGAGGTTTTCCCTGAGATGATACAAAGAATAGAAGTTGTAGTGGTTGAACTTGAGATTCTATAAGAAGTAGAATTTCAAAGGGTGAATCTATAATGTTTGTGGATGAGAGTGTAGAGAAAAGGAAGAGGAGAAAACTATGAAAATTTCTGATGTTTATAATTTTGATTATGGTGATTTATATGTAGGTATTGTAGTAGGTGATAAGAATGCAGTAGTTGAAAATTCTTTAGGGAACAAGAGGACGTTGACAAATGAAGTGTGGTTGAATGCATAAGAAGAGGAGAATCAAGAAGTGTACCTTGGGATGGTATAAGGAGTAGGAGTTGTGGAGATGAAACTTGAGGAGTTTGAGTTACTGTATGGACTTTTGTGGATGGGAATATAAGATCTGTCATATTTGAGGGCTGCAAAAAAAAATGTTAAGTGATGTACAAAGTGAAGTTGAAGGTATGCAGGATAAGGAGGAAGAGAATAAAGAAGTGGGTGAAGAAATAGTGCTAGAAATTTCTGATTTCCATAAAAGTAGTAACCCTGATTTGTGTATAGATGAAGTGGTGAGAATAGGAGAAGCTAAAGAAGAGAAGGTGGAGTTTGCAGTTGACAAGGTGGGTGAAGAGGAGCTAGTTATGAGTTTTTTGGATTTCCATAATATTTGTTGTCATGATTTGTGTGCAAGTGAAATTGTGAATGCAAAAGAAGAACACGAAAAGATGATGATGTGAATCTTTAATTTCCATAATGTCATGTATATTGATTTATGTGTAGGTCTAGTAGTAAGGGGAGAATAGAAAAAGAGATTCTAGAGCAGGTGGATGAACAATGTTCGGTTAAATCCCATGCAAGATGATTGGAGTGTAGAAGAAGATGACCTTTGATGGAGGAGGATGGCTAATGGTAGGTTGAATCCCATGAAAAGAGGAAGAAGGTGGTGGAGAAGAGGCATTAAGAAGCAATCAATTAATGGTGGATAGAAGTCCATGAGAGGTGTGAAGGATGATGAAGTATGGCGCAAGGAAATGGGATTTGTCTCAGCCAAATCTTGGAAGACGTGAAGGAAGAAATATTTTGAGGTGCTTGATTCAATAGTGGAGGTTGGTGTGAACTATGTGCTTTTCAAGAGGGTGGTTCTAGCATATAGCACTATTTGTGAATTGTGCTCACAAACTTTTCACCCTTTATCTTGCTTTCAATTTTGGGCATTGTTCTGACTTTTTGTGTGTAGGTTGTTTTTCCCTTTGCTTGTTAAATCTTGATTTGCTTGATTCAATAACTATGTGCTTTTCAAGAGGGTGGTTCTAGCATTTAGCACTATTTGTGAATTGTGCTCACAAACTTTTCACCCTTTACCTTGCTTTCAATTTTGGGCATTGTTCTGACTTTTTGTGTGTAGGTTGTTTTGCCCTTTGCTTGTTAAATCTTGATTTGTTTGAAGTTTGTTGCCGAGGATGTAAACTTACCTCTTGGGTATTCACATTTGATTTTAAAACTTCTTGTTGGATGTAGGGACCACCAACCTCCTTTGAAAATTTTGAATTCTTCACCTTATTTGTTGAATCACCTACCTTCGTTGGGACCCACATTTTTCTCATCTTTATTTTGGCTGGGGTTAATCCTACTTGTTGGGCATTGCATTAGTTTGCTAGGACCCACACATCATTGTCTTTGCTTGGCATTATTGTTGTTGCGGGTTCCATAGGAAAAACTGAATTGGACACTAAGGATGAAAGTTATTGGAAAAATAAAAAACTCTTACTAATTCCTTGGGTCCCACACGTTGTCCTATCTTGGGTTAGGTTCCATTGGATAGATACTCAAGGGCTCAGACAACCTCTTAAGCATAGCATGGGAAAACCTAGCATGGTCATAAATGTTTGATTTGTTGACCTAGTATTTCTACTTAGTTGGGCTTGCATGGCATGTCTACTTTGAAACTTAGAACTGTTGTTGGGCTTGCCTAAGATGTTCTATTTTTGGCGTTGGCTATATCATAAATTACTATTGGTCGGTTATCCTGGATTATTCGTACTAGGCATTACTCCTCGTTGGGATCCACCAAAGGCTCCTTTTATTGGCTTTTCCTATATTGTATGTGGTTGTCTCGTTCTGACTCTTCTATTATTAACTAAAGACTGGTGTTTCATTTCCCATTACAGCTGCTAGACATCTCTCCTTCTATTATGTGCCATCTTGACCATGGCTCATGACATTTATTGGCTAGCGATGGCTGCTTAGTGGCCATTGAAAATTTCTATAAGAATTAATCTATACATAAAGTAAAGGGATGGTAACACAAATAGTTGGAAGAAGATTGCAAAAGATATAATATTTTAAAGATAGGTAGGAGAAGAAAATCAAGTATAGGGGTGATGGAAAAACTCAAGAGTTGAGTGATATTTAGTTATCTTCATGAATATTTGGATCATTGTAAGACTTGTGTTCTAGGTTGAGTGTTTGCAAGTAAGATTTTAGTTGAATTTATGAGGTTTGAAATGCTTGCTTCTTGGGCTAAGTGCCTATATTAGGCTACACAGAAGTTGGCTTGGGAATTGTTAAATGTTATTCCGATATCGATAATTATGACCTATTGTAACTATCTAGTCCTTGATTGCATCAATTATATATTGTGTGCTTAATCCAATTCAATTTTTTTGTTTTACCCATGCTTTCCAGTGTCTACATTTGGCTAGAAAGAGTAAGTGTTTGCAAGCTATCTAGGTCGTTTGCTTCAAGATAAAGACTTAAAAATATCCTATCTTGTGTAGAACTACTAATAAAATGTTATTCGCATATGTAAGAATTGAAAAGGTAGCTTGTTTCTATAGCTAAGAGTTCTAGGGTTTTAGTTTTATTTATAAGAGAGCTTCCCATTTGAAGAAAGGTATATCCTTACACAATGTTCCATTTTATGTTTTCCTAAAAGGGACAAATTAAAATGCTAATGCTTTGTGAAGTGAGCTAACCTCAACCCCTATTTTTTCTTCTTAGGTAACTTCATACATATTAATGGAGAGTTTATGGAGGGCCTCTCAATGTGCATTGAGAGGATGACACCTAAGGTTGAGTTGAGAGACTTGATTATTTAGGAGTTGAAAAATTATAAGTAGGTGATGGGGAGGCTATTTTCTTTGTCACTAGCCATCCGAGGGAGATCTACCTAAACACAAGGTAACAAAAAATTGGGGTCTTCACCTATATCTTACAATTGTTGCTTGCTTATGAGCTTTTAAATGTCTTATTTGTAGCTTTGTGGTTGGAGGATTAAGGTGGAAATACCTTAAACATTCAAAAGTTGGCCATTCATATCTTGTCTCAACTTTGTAGTGCTTTGGATGTGAATGTTTTTGGAGTTTATTTGAGGTCATTCGCTTGAAAAAGCACAAGTTGTCACAACAACATTTCAATGAACTTGTTTTTGTGCGATACAATTTTTTCTTTCACACAAGAAAGGTGGACACGACTGCTTGGGAGCCTATAGACGTGGATGAGATTGATTTGTACAAAGATTGGACTAGACTCCCCCATATTTACAAAAGATGAGATTGCTGATTTTGAGAGGCAAGCTATGGAGGGTGCAGCTGTAGTAGAAGAGGAGACATTGGATTGGATAACATTGTAGATGATGTTGAACTTGAGGTAGAGGAGTCATTGCTACCTACTTCCAAGATGGAGCCATAGCCTTCTATTGTGAGAGTGGAGCAGCAACCAATTACAAGTAGACCCTTCACAATATTTCACTAGAATGGGGAAGCAGAATTGTAAATTATTAAAAGTTGCATGGATA
This sequence comes from Sequoiadendron giganteum, assembly GCA_007115665.2. Lineage (NCBI taxonomy): Eukaryota > Viridiplantae > Streptophyta > Pinopsida > Cupressales > Cupressaceae > Sequoiadendron > Sequoiadendron giganteum. The sequence goes on along the minus strand of CM021104.1, from coordinate 463,118,280 downwards.
TGTAATTTATTATGATGATTTGAATGACAATCATCATAAATTAATAGTACATGTCATATTGATTAGTTGGCCATTGTTTTATTCGTACAATGATGCAATATTGCAGTTTTTTTGTATTCAAATCTAGTAGAAAAACTTCGCTAATGTTTCTAACTATATTTTGCATAAAAAAATTGTTTTTAAAAGGAATTTAAGTATTTATTAAGTGTAATGTCCCCATTTTGGCCATATGCTTTTCTGTGACTGATAACCTATTTTCGGCTAAGTTACCGGTTCGGTTTTGGGTTTGGGTTCAGGTTCGAGAACCCGGTTCGCCGGTTCGGGATTTTTTTTTTTTTTGATTTGGGTTCGATTTGGGTTCGTTTTGGGTTCAGTAATACAAAAACATATAAAAATCAGAAATATATACAGATTTGCAGCAGTAATTAAGTTCAAAATACACCACCATATTAATAGTTAAATAACATAGCAAAAATGAAAAATACACCACCATTTTATACTCAAATCATCAAAGTTCAAACATAAAAATGTAAAGTGTTTACAATCAGCCATTAATAATTAATAATTATTGATCATTGATCAATCTGAGTCATATGGGTCATCAAAAAAAGCATCATCATCATCATCATAGATGCTACATTATGTGTAGAACCACAAATAGCATTAGTTGCACTCGCACAAGCACTGCCACTAGCACTAACACTACCACTCTCATGCTCAGCGGTTGCTTTAGGCTCATAGTCATCATCAATATCAAGTGCAGCTAAGTGACTTGTGGAAGCATCCAAGTCAAGCTGCTCTGGCTCAATATCCCACCTCCTTGTGTCTCCTTCTTTGTAGGAAACTTGCTTGTGTGTAAGGAGGCGCAAGTTTGAATGCACATACACCAAGTCCTCTGCCTTTTTCGAATGTAGCCTATTGCGTTTTATTGAGTGGATGAAGGAGTATGTGCTCCAATTCCTCTCAGAAGAAGATGAACTAGCAACCTATTAAGACCAAATTAAATAGTTAGGAGTTACAAAATTTAAGTTGATTTAACTAAACAAAAATATTAATTAATAATTTAATATAAATATAAATTTAAAATTAAAATTAAAATTACAAAATATAAAACTTACTTGGGATAAAATTTTTATTGCAATAGGTTGGAGGTGCCTGTATTCTTGCCCATGGAAGTACCACCAACTATGAGCATCCACCCTAACCTTGTCTCGAACAGCATCAAGATTATGATCAACAGTACCAGAGCATGCAAAAGCCATGAACTCAGCCCTCACTCGATCACGTTGGTCACGATCAGTGAAGAGTCTACGAATTGCTGCCTTGTACCCTTGACCCACTTCAACATCCCTATATGGAGCAACTCTTGCTGAAGCAGAAAGTATCTCTGGACTATAATATTTGGGACTCAATGCAAAAGCAAGAAGATGCAACGGAGTGGTCATTTTGTTCCATCTATCAACAATGATTTCTTGTAGCTCTTTGAAGAACTTTTCTTCGGGATCTTCCTCTTTTGCATTGATGATGATTTTCATCTTCTCAATCATTGAGTCGATACCATCATATACTTCACCCAAACAAGGTCTATCCATGTTAGTGTAACGGATCATGCTCAATATGGGCTCAGTGAAACTGACGAGATACTCAACAAGGTCCCACCAACTATCATCTAGGATCCTTTGCTTGATCCTATTTGCCCTTTCACTGGTAGATTGCCTCCATATGGCCCAATTAGGGCTGATTACCATTGCAGAGAGTGCCTCACGAACCTTTATAAGGCGTCTCAACACAATTGTGTTGGAGGCAAAACGAGTCTCGGCAACCTGTTTGAAAATCAAAATTAAAACTAAAATATAATTTAAATTTACAAAATCAAAATTTAAAATTAACAAAAAATTAAAAAATTAAAAATATTGAGAATTAACTTACCTTCAACAACTCCAATTTTGAGAATTGTCTAAATATTCCTTGTGTCATATGGTGGTTGGTGACAAACATTTGAATGTCTTCGCCCTCAGCATACACCTGTTTGATCCATTCAATTTTGGATCCAATTTTTTGTAGCATTAGATTAAGGGAGTGGACAGCACAAGGTGTCCAAAAAATGTGTGGATACTTCTCCTCAACCAATAACCTAGCAGCCCTACAATTTTTGGCATTATCAGTTACAACTTGCACAACATTTTTATGGCCCACTTCTTCAATAGCTTGGCAAATGATGTTAGCAATAAATGGACCATCCTTCACCTGTCCTTCACAATCCACTGCTCTCAAAAACATTGCCCCTTTAGGGGACACAGCAATAACATTGATCAATGGGCGATTTTTTGCATCTTTCCATCCATCAGAAACGATGGTCACCCCTGTTTCGATCCACGAATCCCTTATGGGCTTCAAAGAGTCTGCTACATGTTTCACCTCTTTCTCCAATAAGGTGCAACGAACCTTCTCAAAACCTGGGCCCTTATACCCCTTTGGAGCCTCATTAATAGATTTCACCATTTTTTGCCAATATGGTGAACGAACAACATTGAATGCCAATCCATTGGCATAGACACATCTTGCTATGTCTTGATCAGCAATCTCTCTTGCCTCATTCTGAAATGAAGCTTCCAACGGTCCCTTAGATCTTTTATTTGAAGAGGGCGTGGTTTGCTCTTGAGGGATGTCCATAAATGGATGGCTTCTTGTAGGTGGAAAATAAGAAGGCGGTGTAGGGGGTTTCATGAAACGAGATCCTTTCTTCAAAGGATGGCTTGTTTTACCACTGGCTGCTCTTTGGTCTGCCTTTTCTTGCTCAACAATATATTTCAACACTATATTATCTGGAATGCCTTTCTCATCTTCACCTGGACAATTTTTTATGCCTGTTTCAGAGATCCCACACAAGTGCCCTTTCACTCGACTGTATGAGCTTGAATACTGAACATGGCAATGACTACAAATCCAAACATATCCTCCACCACCTGGAAGTTGTTGAACCATTTCTACATATTTCCAAAGGGGAGAGTTTGGGTTTGTTTTGAAACGAGATTGGCTTGAGCCTGAGGAGGTACCGGTTGCCATTGTAATATGGAATACCTAAGGCACAACATATTGAAATTTTGGTATTGATTGATTGAATTTGAAACTAACAGACTTAATTAATTTCAAAAAATGAAAAAATTGAACATGTGTTATAGACATTTAGAGGAATGAAAAGTAAAACAAAACTAAAACTAAAAAACAAAACAAAAGAGTTGAAGTCCATTTGTTTAAAAAAAATGTAAAAAAAATAATCAAAAAACTTCAAAAAACCTACCTCTTTTGAAGAAATCTTGCTCAATGATCTTCTTGGCAACGAATAGGCACTTGCAAGTGCTTAGGAATAGCACAACAACCAACTTCGAACAATCTACAATCAACCTTCAAGTCTATTCAAGCTTGTGCAAGCAAAAGAGAAAGTTCAGCAATGGAGGCAAAAAATCCTTTTTTTTCATTCACAAATTGGTAAATGACTATCACTTTACCTATTTCATGTTTTAGAGGCACATATTAGGGTTGGAAAGAATAAAAAAATATTTAAAAGTCAACAAAGACTTAAAAAATTATAAAAAAAAGTCAAATTCGTGCTTTGAAGTTCGCTTGGGCGCGAAATTCTACCCGGGTTCGAAAAATTTGAACCCTGGTCGGACCCACAGTCCGGGTTCCGAACCCGGTTCGAACCCACAGTGCATTTTTCCGGACCCTGGGCGAATTAGGGCGAACTGGACCTGAATTTCGAACCCGGTAACTTAGATTTTCGGAAATCCGTAGGTTGATCAGAAATGCAAATTAGGGTTTCCTATTTTATAGGAGGTTTTTGATGCATTCTTGAAGGTTTGCATGTATGTGTTTTTGATGCATGTCTAGTGAAGTTCTAGGTTTTCAGAGAGCTTCACAGTGATATGTCATGCAAAGGCATTGGGCAAATTTTCAGAATTTACTATTTTTAGTAAGCTCTATTTCTGACAGTGCTATCTTGGGCAGTAGCATCAGCAACCAGTTCAGTTTCCATTTCAGGCAGTGCAGTTTGGAGCATATTTGACTTTCAACATTTTGAGACTCTTTTTGGTAAAATGATTTATTTGTCATTTAATTATTATAATGTGATTTTGACCCCTTGGCCTAGCACAATGACTTAATGTTGTTTTAAAAGGGGGATCATGAGGGTGAACGCCTCATTAAGAGATATTTTAATATTTCAAATGTTAATTATCTCACGTGTTTTGGACGCCAAAATGAAGGAAAAGTGAATTAAAAATTAAATAATTGCCAAAAAGGAGTTGGGCGTCTTTTTTGGAGGAAAGATGGAAAGTTAACAGTCACCTCAAGTTCTATTTAAGAGGGCCTTTGCTCATTCATTTGGTATCCATTGTTTATGCTAATGTTATGCTGTCGAAATGACTTCATGAATTCGGCTTCAGGGAATGCATACCTCCTAGCGTAGAACCAATTTCGTGTTTGAGAGAACACCTAATTGGATTGTGGCTGCTTCTCATCCAGAGTAGCAGATTGTGTTTCAATGTTGGCATATTTTGGTTATGTTTTCAGTTTTCTGTGTTGCTGGTATTCATACAGCTGAAGTTGATTTTTGTATACAGCTCTTTGAATGAATGTTTTTTTAATGATGGGTATTTGAGCTAATCATTTCTGTGCCAAGGGCGATGCTATTTGCAAAAAAATGGATTTTATTATGAAGTGTGGATTTTTCTAGGAAAAGGCCGTACCATTCCTAGGGCTGTACCTTTCTTCAGCAGCTTGCATTGGAGTTTGAACTTGCTGTATGGTGGCTGTTTGGCACTTACAAACTCTTGGATGCTGGTCATTTATCCCCTTGGAATGCTGTTCTAAGTTTTGGTGAACTTTGGAGTTGAATTGAGGTAGATATATGCATTTTGGGTTGAATGTAGTTGCTGGTTCAGTATATTTCAGTAGCTGAGTTTCTATATCAGATTGCTATTAGTTCAGATTTTGGTCTGATTTTTAGTATTTGAAAAGGCTATTATTGTGAGAGATTATCTTACTTCATTTGGCTTTATTAATATTGTAATAGCACTTGCAAATTGCAGTTATTTGTCATTGTAAGACTGAAAATAGTATTATTGTTCCAGTCATTTAATTTGCTGCATTTTCTTGTGTTTCATTTCACACATTGTAACCCTTGGATGGTTTACTACCAGTGTGGAGAAAGAATAATTAGATCTCTCATTCCTCACCCATTGGAAAAGTGCCGAATTCCCATTGTTGAGTGGATGCCTGCTGAGAAGCGGATGAATTGTTTTGTATTGTAATATTTTCCCCCCCACTGAATAAAGTGGTAGCGTGGAATTCTTTATGGCCGAATCACCGTCTACCTTCATATTAGTTTGTAATTTAATTTCAGTTGTTTCTTAGTTTCCATCGCCATATGCTATCACCTCGCCTTCCAAAGGATTTTGGTGAACATTCTTGGCGTAGATTACATTCAGTTGATTATTTTTTGGAAGCTAACGGTAACATTTGGTGTAGTGCCGGTTTGGTGTTGTGAAAACATTGAGAAAAAAATTAAGGAGCACATTTGAAAGGAAATAGAAAAGAGCAATGGAAAGTACTAATGAATGAGCAATTGTTTGAAGGAAAGAGATTACCAAATAGATTGAAGTAGCCAAACCAAGTACCACCAAAGCAAGAGAGACACAAGAATTTGTTAAGGGGAAAAAAAAAAAAAACCCCAATATTATGAATGGAGGCAAAGTGCTTAAAGAATAATACAAAGAGAGAGAGAGAGTTTCAGCCTTAGGCTTGCTTGCTTGAGTCTTGAAGAATGAGAGGAGAGGCACCTCAATAAGTAGAGGTGAGAAGGACGAGTTAGAATGTAACTCCCAACTCAATGAATGCCACCATTCATCTATGTGTGTGCAAAGTGTCACCTCTTAAGGAGGTGGCTACAAATATTCCTTAATAAAGGAATTAAAAATAAGTCATCCTCACACATGTGTGAGATGACAAAAAAGATAAAAGACTTGTAGGGATTCCTTTGGAATATTTCTACAAGTTAATAAAAAATTACATTTAAAGAATAACCTTTACCGAGTAAAGATTAATCTTCTAACATCCCCCCTTAAGCTTTACTTGGGGAAGTTACATCAAACCCTTCAATGGGTTGTAATCCAAGATTTTTACAATGAATGAGAAATTTATCTTTACAAGTTTTTTTGTGAGAATATCTGCCACTTGATCTTCACCTTTACAATACAAAAGAGAAATTTGCTGGTCTTCAATTTGCTCTCTAATGAAGTGATGTTAAAGAGCAATGTGCTTGGTCTTTGCATGAAAAATCAGATTCTTTGCCAAAGTAATAACATTTTGATTATCACAATACAAAGGAGTAGGATCCATTTGAGGTAGACCCAAGTCTTCAAGTAATCTTCTTAACCATAGTGCTTCTTTGGATGCATTAGTACTACCTTTATATTCAGCTTCTGTAGAACAATGAGACTTGATAAAATAATAATCACAATATCATTTTCACTATGCTTAACATCACTAATCAAAATGTTAGAACTAGAAGTGATAATTAAAACATCACATATAAAAATAATAATCACAATATCATTTTCACTATGCTTAATATATAAATTTGGATCATTTTTACTTCTAATGAAAAGGGGAATTCTATCAAGATTAATCATAAAGGACTATGAAAAATTGGTCCTAAAAATGGTTTTAAAAAAAAAAACCATAATGCCTTCAATAAAATATTGAAACATAAAAGTTTCAAGAACATGATCCCCATCAATTAAGAAAATAGATCTAAGTTCATCATAAATAAGTAAGTGCATACCATCAAAGTGGATGGAAATATTTTCCATGGGTCCCAAAAAAACTCCAATGAGACTTGATAAAATATATTATTCATTATAGATAGGGCTCCCTATGCAACATTACTGCAAATGCGACTAGTGCATAAAATATATATGTAAAGGCTCCATTGAAACTTGATAAAGAGATTAATTTGCAAAATTTATATAGATCCATCTATATGATCATTGTTATGAAACTGTTGATTATTTTGTTTCATAGACTTTTTCTCATTTTTCTTTTTAAAACAAGTATTTTGCCAATGACCATCCTTATTACAATAAGTGCAATGTGGTCTCTTAGAAGAGTTAAACTCTCTATGATCATTGCCATTATTATAATGAGGTTTAAAATTTTGCTTATGATTAGACTAAAAAACATGTTCAGTAGACTTAAGAGTACCAAACTGAATTAACTTAGCATCTTCTTGTCTTAATAAATCACAAAAAATATCATAAGTTAAATGAGTAGCTAAAGAAGGAATAGCTAATTGAGCATGAATATTAGTAATGATTTGTTGAAATTGTCTAGGAAGACACTTTTTAAGAATAAGATGAATTAATCTAAGATTATCTAGTTTAATTCCTAAACCATTCAATTGACTATTTAAAGCATCAAATTTCAATAAAAATTCATCCATAGATTTAAAATCAAAATACCTCAAATCTTCAAGTTATCATGAATTTGAATTTTTCTTGATTCATTTGTACTATCATAAATTGTTTTGAGTTTGTCCCATGCTTCATAGGTAGCTGTGGATGTCCCAATGTGAACATAAAGTTCAGGTGACATGGAGATACCTATGAGGCCAAGGGCTTCCTCATTTTTGAGATTCCATTTTTCGATTTCATCTTTGGATGTAGACAAACTTGGTTTAGATTTAGGATTTGTAGTTACATCTAAAAGATGTTTAAATCGAAAAATGAAAGAAATGCGAGTCTTCCAAGAATGATAGAATAATTTAATTTAATTTTAGGAATTAAAGTTGACATTGTAAATAAATTTAAGTGCGCAAAAAACTTACTAAAAGAAATACTTTACAACTTGAGAAAGGAAATAACACTAATGAAGCTTAATAAAAAGTCTTTTTTTAAGAAAAATTAACCTCTAAAAAAAATTAAGCCCTCTTAAATTAAATTAATACTTAAAAAAAAACTTTTTTTTTAAGATTGAAACAAAGTATGAGAAAAAACCTCTTTAATAAAAAAACAATATACTTAAATTATTTTGCTATTACAAAATAAAAAATCTAAAAATAACTAAGCAATTAATATTCAATATTCAATATTCAATAAAACATTTTAAAAAATCTTAATTTTAAATAAATTAAAAAAATAAATTATTATATGAATAATTATTAAAAGATTGAATTAAAAGGCTTTATTGAAAAGTAAAACTCTTCTTATTTTTTAAAAGGTACGATAAAAATCTTTAAAGATTTTATTTAAAAGTAAACTTTTTAGATTTCAAAAGGTGAAGGGGGCGGGCCTTTTTAAAAGAAAAGATTTTTTTTTTTGAAAGCGATGTGAAACAACTTTCAACGGGATTTTTGGACGGGTAAAGTAGTTAGGGAAAAGATTTAAGTTAAAAAAACTTTTATGAAGAATTAAAAAGAAAACTCTCGGCAGTAAGAAACAAAGGGTTTTGAAATTTATTAAAGCTTTAAAAGCTCTTGTCTTATTTGAAAGAGAAAAGGGCAGGCATAATTTAAAGATAGGCGGGCGAAGTTAAATTTAAAAAAAAAACCATAAAAAGCCAGAAACTTTGGGCGGGCTTTTAGGTAAATAGAATTTTTTGAATAAAAAAGATGAAACAGCCGAAACAAAGGCTGCGCACAGGAGGCAAGAATGGTGGTAACGGGAGATGTAGAAGGCCAACGGGCAGGCTGAGCTGGGAGCCGCGAGAAGACCTGCAAAAAATTCTTAAAAGGGTTTTGAAAAAAGCTTTAATATTGGATTTTTTTTTTGGAATGTTAATAATTTTTGATTAATACTTTATAAAAAAATGAAGCCTCTTTTTTAAAATTTATTATATAAAAACAGAGGTTAGACAATAATTTTTTTTAAAAGAAAATAAATTGTTTGTTTATTTATTTGAAATTAATATGTAAAAAATAGAGATATAGATTATTTTTTATAACTAAACTAAAATGAGGGTTTTGATATATATATATTTTTAAAAAATGGATAGAGCTGTTTTTTTTATAGATTTAATGTACATATTTGTATAAACCGTAGAAATAAACAAACTTTGAATGAAAAGTAAGATAAACCCTTAAAAAAAAACAGTGAATTTTTTAAATTTTTTTTTGTAAAAAGTAATAATTCTAAACTGGGGTTAGAGTCCGATTTTTTTAAGAAATTTGAACATGCAAAAATATAGCATGCAAAATAAAGGATTTTTCAGATTTAAAACTAATATTTAGGAAAAAGCTTAGAAAACTTAAGATAATAAACCTGCACAAAAGTTTAAAAAACTATGAATTGAAATTTGGAAAACAAGATAAACCCTTATTGGGTTTTCTAAAAAAAACTTGCTATAAATGCTTGTAGATTAAAAAAAATTATTTGAAATCTGTAACAACTATAGAAACCTGCACAATAAAAGTAGTTAGAAAAAAATATCAAATAAGAAGCAAAATAGACTTTGGCTCTTCTCCTCTTCTCTTAGAGTCCCTTCAATGGTGTGCCTTTATACTTGGTAAACCTTCAACAATGTAGCTTACAAAATATTAGTAATACCAAGCTCTGATACCATGAAAGGAAATAGAAAAAATCAATGGAAAGTACTAATGAATGAGCAATTGTTTGAAAGAAAAAAAATTATCAAATAGATTCAAGTAGCCAAACCAAGCACCACCAAAGCAAGAGAGACATAAGAATTATTAAGGAGAAAAAACAAAAAAAACCCCAATATTATGAATGGAGGCAAAATGCCTAAATAATAATACAAAGAGAGAGAGAGAGTTTCAGCCTTAGGCTTGCTTGCTTGAGTCTTGATGAATGAGAGGAGAGGCACCTCAATAAGTAGAGGTGAGAAGGAGGAGTTAGAATGTAACTCCCAACTCAATGAATGCCACCATTCATCTATGTGTGTGCAAAGTGTCACCTCCTAAGGAGGTGGCTACAAATATTCTTTAATAAAGGAATTAAAAATAAGTCATCCTCACACATGTGTGAAACGATAAAAAAAGACAAAAGACTTGTAGGGATTCCTTTGGAATATTCCTACAAGTTAATAAAAAATTACATTTAAAGAATAATCTTTACCAAGTAAAGATTAATCTTCTAACATCTGTACATTAAGTTGCTGAGTTTTTATTTTGGCTCTGCTGAGGTTGAGCTTTTGAACAAAGGCGAGGAAGACTCCCAAGTTAAGGTTTTTTTGATAGACAAAAATCACACAATTTTCAAGTACAAAGGTGTCAAAGGAACCATTCACTCTGTTGGTTTCCCAACAAGATGGGGGACAATGATATTTTGTGGCCTCTCAACCAATGATAATTGAGAGGAAGGTCGATAGATGTATTGATGAAAGAGAGACCAATCAATGTCAAGGGACATACAGAGAAGATCACTCACAAGGAGACAACAGTCAATAACAATGGTGATTGATCCAATAGTTTGAGGAGTATCGAGGATGAGGCAGTTAGGCCTAGTAGTGAGGGGTTTGTCAAATGTGATAAGAGAATGCTAGAGGAGATTGATGGTTGAAAGATAGAATCAAATCTATGGAAGACATGGCACCAAGTGACAATGTGGAGTCAGAGAATGCTTGTTATTGCCCAGGAGATTGTGGACTGGAGATCCGACTAGCAGTGCTAGTGAAGAAGCATGGGTATAGACCACCCAACTTTAGCAGAGAAGGTTTTGGCAGGTCAAAAGATAAAGAAAGCTAGGCAGGGCTAGTCAAACCAGAAAAGGGTAATACCATCAAGGTTGTCAGAGCCTTTTAGTAAACGAAAACAAACTACTATCACAAGTTTAAGACCAGGGAACAACAAATAAAAACGACCAAAATCTAGAGGAGATAGTAATATGTCTTTCATCATTTCGATTGCTGATAACCAGATTAACAAAGAGTATTAGTGCAGTCGTCTTCATTAGGATTGAAAGGAGCTTGATAACATAGACCTGAATACTTGGACGAAGATAAGAAGTGCCTTTGAAAAATAAAACTTTTCTGGGACTTTACTCAGAGTGTCTTCAAGATTCAAAACACCAAACAAGGGAGGAGTGATTCCATTTGAGCTTACAATTGAAGACTGAAGGAGTTGATCTCCAACTTGAAGAGTCATTTGACAGATGAGGCTTGAAGAAGTGGTGGTCGATTGACGTTTTAGGCCCTAAGTAACAGATTGATGTTGAAAACCATACAGGCTACAACATACAACAATGCTGATGAATCTATGATTGGCCCATGAACCTACAAGAGTGAAGACAAGGGTAGCACGCAGGTGAATGCTATCTAATGGTGCCTGTGATTAAGTAACAAAACTGCATCTATATCCTCCCTGAAGGAAAGCTATGACACTTGTTTAAAGATTTGAAGGATGAGACTAAGAACTGTTGTGCATTGCATGTTGCATCTAAAGCCACAGAAATGCAAATTTGCCTAGTAATCAGCTTTGTGTAATATGCAGTCACCAGATGTTACGGCAAGGATAACCTGTGCAGCCAATGGATGCCACAATCCTAGAGAAGGTAGATGGAAACTCTAAATCAGCAAGGATGAGATGGTCAACAAATTGAGAGGGATGCAGATTGTCGTCCAATTTTACCACCCCTGGCATGTGACTAGTGAGGGCATTTCACTAGAGATCAACCGGTTGCCAATGGCCTTCCAATTATACAATGACTGGTAGGATTTAAAAGAGAATTAAACACAAGTTAAGAGAAAAAAAATTGCCTTTACAACCTTCAATTAGGTTGCCTCGAGATGTTTTTTTTGCTTTTTTCGTATTTTGTTAATAGAATTTCTCATTGTTTAATATGCTTATTGTGCACTTACATTTATAAAAAAATTGTAACATGACCTGATCCCGATGAAAACTTCTTTAACATTTTTTAAGATCTTTGATAACAGTACAGCCTAAGTGCTTGTGGTCATCAAACAGTGCTCTGTCTTGAGTGGAAATAATTGTTTCTGTTCAAATAGATATGCATTACTACTGCAATTTTCCACTAGGTTATTTGAAATAATGGGTGATACCATGCTTGCATATTCCCTTTGTAAGACAACTATGTACTGATCCTTTATTAATATTCCTAATTCGTTGATATTTTGCATTTGACATTATTATAGAAAATTGAGTGCGGAAAATATTTCCAACTGCAGGAGGAAAAACTGAGAGGTAAACCAGGTTATGAGCACTTAAATGAACCTTTGCATATCTTGATTGAGGCCAACTTACCTGCAAACATTATTGATGCCAAGATGAAACAAGCTCGAGACATTATAGAAGATCTGCTAAAGCCTGTGGTACAGTTTCTGTTGAACATATTATTTATTATTCCTTTCTCTTTGTTCTTGATTTCATATTCCCATTTTTTATTAATTCAATTTTACAGGATGAGTCTCGTGACTATTTGAAGAAGGAACAGCTGAGGGAACTGGCCTTGTTAAATGGTACATTAAGAGAAGAAAGTCCCCGTATGAGTGGAAGTGTTTCTCCTTTCAGTAACACTGCAATGAAGCGCGCAAAAACAGGGCGTTAGCAGGCAAGATGCATTTCTGGAGATTCAATCATGACTATTGGAAGGAATTTTACATCACTTGCCAGGTTGAATATTTTTGTTTATGGAAGATGACAATCAATAAAGAACAGTCAATTGGAGAATGTGAAACTGCTCAATACTCTGTTTAAGGTATTAAGACTTATGTTCATCTCATGATGTGTTCAATATGTAAAAACTCTTTGAAGGCTTCTAATGACAGCGGAATTTGTTACTGTTGTCAAGTTTTGACACTGATTACGTATTCTTTCTACTGTATATCATTTGTAACGGCTGGATCTTTTTAGATATGTAAATATCCATATATTTTGAGCTACCATAGCCTATAGGTGTGCAGAAACATCTTTGGGAGTAAGCCATGAGGCTTTGTGGTAAAATTTAGTCAGTTCTCTAGCAAAGTTTGACTATTGCATGCTTCTCTTAAGCTAAACTTTTGTAAGTCTTCTAATCACAACTTGGAGCTTTAGACTACATGTGTCTACATTTTCATTCCCTTTATTTATTGATATACATTTTCAACAACTAGTTTGAGGCCTAATTATATTAGTCGATTCCTATGAAGAACTAACAATTCAATCATGTCTTGACATGAACCAAGTATGCTAATCTTGCTAATAAAACATCAAAATTTGTTAGAATGGATGAGCATGAAGAGAAGGCAAGCATAACATGTAAACACAAATTTATGATGAGCATTAGGAGAATTAATAAAGCATTTATTTTTGGCAGAAAAGTTGCGTACAATTTTTGGTGGTTTAAACATATTATATATGAAGCATTCCTACATTAAGTTCTAGTCCAGGTGTGACATATATTGAAAATTGTATATATTTTCTTAGCACTTACAAACCAATGGGTATCGATTGGAAACCACTCTTTTGTTGAAAATGCACTGCATATTCATTCAAGAATTATCAAATAATTTACCATAGTGTAATGAATCCTTGCTGAAGCAACAAGCATGGAGCATAAAAAATTAGATATTTTGATAAAGTGTCTCCATTGGGGATGTTAACGCTGTTATATACAAAAATCAACTTCTTGTGTTAAATAACTTATATGGAATGGGATGCTACCTCCTGCAGGCACGATTGTTGTGAGGAACATGGTTTATAAAGTCTTCCTCCTGATTATCCAACTTGGTCATAATTTCTTTGACATGTGCAGGTTTTTGAGATCTTAATTATTTTCTAATATTCTTCAGCTTTTTTGTCTCATATACATTTTAGATACAACTCCAACTAGAAGGAAAATTCGAGGAGTTAGTAACATATAGATTTAGTTCATTAACATTACGTATTACGAAGCATTTGCATGACTCCAAATATTTGGTGATTCAAACAAGTAACATTTGAAGCGTTCCCATATTGAATTTATCTTTACTGTGATACGGAAATTTAAAATATTTTTACGTCTGTCACAAGGCAATGGTTTCCAATTGACAACCATTTTTGTTGAAAATATGATTCTTATACCATAATATTAAGTGCTTTGCTGGAGTGACAAGCAACTAGCATGCAACAATTGGACATTTTGATAAAAAAGCCATATTGGGGATATTATAAAACCAATTTTCTTTGTTAAAATATGTACAGGAAATGGACATTACTTTCCATTGAGGCAATTGCTGTAAGGAGGGACCTGGATATGTCACATGGGAAACTCTTTCTCCTAATTATTTAATTATGTTCCAAATTGGCCATGGTTACTTTGATGTGTATGTACTTTGTAAAGACTTCGAAATCTCTATTGTTTTCTGCACTTATTGCAATCCTTGAGCTTGCATACATGGACTCTGACTAGACACTAAAATCAGGGACAAGAAAATGACATGGAATTGGCCTATTTCGTTGGTGACATATTATGAAGCATTCTTATAACAGAAAATAGGTAGTGTAAACATGTAATTTATGAAGCATTCTTATAACAGAAAATAGGTAGTTTAAACCTGTAATTTATGAAGCATTCTTATAACAGAAAATAGGTAGTTTAAACATGTAATTTATGAAGCATTCTCATTCAAAGTTCTGGTTAGTTGGTGATATAATATTTTTGCATTTATTGTATGGCTATGGATTTTAAAAATTTACACTTTCCCAAACGCTTTCGAAGCAACGAGAAAGTAGGATGCAAAAAAATAGCTAATTTGATGAAAAGGTTATTTTGGGATCTTACAGCGTGAAAGCATCTTTATGAAATTGGATACTACCTTCCATTAAATCCGACTCCTGCAAGAAGAAACCTTGACATACGTAAGAATTATGGCTTACTAAGTCTTATAATTATTTAAATAGTGTTCCTTAGAATGTATTTATAAAGACTTCCATATCTCTTTATTTCTCACTATAATTGTACTCTTTCTTCTATGTACATAGTAAACATGGTGCCAAATACAAGAGAATATGCTTGATGCCTTCATGATTTGGAAGCTATACTAAGATTTGATCACCCCAATTCTAAGAATTTTGTGAGTTCTGTTTGAAAATCTATGTACAGCTCAAATTTTGTGTAATCCTAAATGTGATTAGGAAGGGATTATTAATAAGTAATTTTCTTCATCAAATTTCCGAACACCTCTATTTTATTATGGAAATGTTAAGTCTTTCACTAAAGCTAACCTTAGATGATTTGATGATTATTTAGACATCTTTTTGGAACTTTATGCATTAAGAATTGGATAAAACATCAAATCATGAAGTTCCACCATAAATTTTTCGTTCTTGTCATGGGCATGAATAGTCATCAAGTAATTATTTGAAGATTTGGTGTAAACATTTTTAAGTTCCTTTGACTAAGAAGAGTTTTTGTGCATCTCATGGTTTACCATGTTAAACTAATGCTTATTGTTTTAGTGATGGGAACAACAAATGAGATTAGAGCTTATGTATATTGCTTTTCTCATTGCTAAATTTTATGAAGGTTTGTAAGAACTTTTTTGAGAATTTGACTATTTTTAATGTGGCACCCCAACAAATAGATGTACTTACAAAATCTAATAATATAGAAAATACTTGTTTGTGTTAATGGTAGCAACACAAATTCCAATCATAATCCATAGATTGAATACAAGTTCATATAACAATCCAATGGCATAGTTTGGCTAAATGAATCACTTTATCTCCTCTTTGCAAAATGATGAAATAAATCCAATTAAATACCTCATATTGGTTAGGAGTAAGATTAATGCTATGAGATTTCCACAATCCATAATGCTTACAATTTTCTGTTTTTAGATTTTGATTGTGTTTAATTTTTTGCATCAACGTTTCGGATCACACTCCATGATCCATCATTAGGATGATAGATCCTCACATTTGTGTGTGAATTGTATCTCTTTTTAACTTTCCCACATGTTTATTACCTAGTGTGTAACATACGTCTCATAGTATATTTGCTTCAATATCTTATTTTATATATATATCTCATGTAATCATGTATTGACAATAGTTACTAGTAGGTAAGATGCCCACCATAATAATGGGCTTTGTATGATGACAAATCACCTATGATTCTTGGGCATGCTTCTAAAATTATAAATTTGACTACACCCCTATTAGACATGTATAACTTGTGATCTACATGACAAGCTAGTTGCAACCATACCATACCTATTGTAATGCCTTTGTTGATTCATTTATGCTATTTATGTTTAAACCCTATTTCCATCAACTCTTAACCTTGATTGTTTTATTGGGAATTTCATCCTTACAAAAATTGTGATTGAAGAGACCAAAAAATTATGGATAGTGATGATCCTTGATAGTTCTATTAGGAATTATATGAAGGTATTATCAAATGTGATAAGCCTCTCACAACCATTGAGAACATTGTGAGGATTTTGGAGATGATATAAAATAAGAATCAATTCTAAAAGATTCTTACAAAAGAAGAATAAACTTCCCATGTTCCCCTCTATGTCATGGTCCATGAGTTACCTTGTCTCAAACTCTTAATATTGAAAGATTCATAAGGAAAAGCTGGTTGTGTTGATTGACTTTTAGTACACACATTGTTAATATTTTTGTAGTTGTTTGGTAATTGTTCTCTTTTCTTATCTTTAGCTCAATGTAGATCTCTTTCTTCTTCTTTTTTTTTTTTGGGGGGGCGGGAGGGGTACGGGGAGGGGCAGGGGAGATATTGTTTGCTTTACTTGGATATGTATTGGATTCTAAATCTTGAGATAAGTTATTATTTTAGCACTAGTGTTTTTTTTTCTCTTAGTTTATGTGCTCCATTGAGATGTAAACCCTAGAGTTCTGTTGGTCTATAGAAGAGACCGAGGGAACACCATTAGAATAAGTGATTATAGAATAGATAAAGAGATAATATTTGAGTGTTTTTGAAAAGATAAGCAACATTTATAGGGTGCTGTACCCTTTACACAAAAAGTCCAAAGGGCCCACAAAAGAAGCTAGTTCAAACCAAGAAAGAACTAGGAAAGGAGGACATACCTCACACAAAAATAGCTGACAGACATCTGTTGGAACACAGACTAAAACTTAGACAACCCCAGAAACAGAGGGGACCAAATTGACTCCCTTAACCCGAGGCTGCGAGGAAGTGACAGATCGAGGGAGTCCCTTCTTCTTTCTCAGCACCACAAACCAGGAAGACTCAGAGTCCAAGTCCAACGATTGAGGCGAGAGAAGCGGAACAACCGAAGCCACCGAGGGCAAAGAGCCACCACACAGTAGGGGAGAAAACTGTGCAGGGGAGGAAACAGGAAACAATGAAGGATCATCAGTAGCAATCAATGAAGAACGAGCAAGCTTAGACAAAACAACGTCAGCAGATCGAGCCAACAGTGGCTCTTCAAAAAGGTTAGCTGAAATAGGAGCAGACATAGGTTCCCGAGAAGTAGGGTCATCATCCTCATCCAAAGAAGAAACTTCCGAAGGAGGAGCACCCATCGTTAGATGATCCGAGCGAGCATCCTTCCACCAAGTAGCAACACCCTTGTAGCAGGCTTGTGGGAAATTAGAGGTCAAATCACCCACAAAGAAGCATCTCGTACACCGAAAGGGGAGACCCTCATAGTCTAGGAGCTGCTTCCAAGGCCTGTCCTCCACCAATAAGACTACATCACCATGGAGAGGTTTGGAGATGTCCAAATCAACTAAAATGCGCACTACCGTAGTATGCGCAAGCTCATGAGTCGCAGAGTCAATCATTAAAAATCGTCCAATGGAGTTGCCAATAGCTTCATAACAAGAATCCTCCCAAAAACTAGAGAGGGAGATTTGGTAGACGGACCCAAACAGGTCTAGTGTTCAATGGCTCCGTAAGGGGATTGAAAGATCGAGACCAAGGATGGATGAACATAGAATGAATCCCCCACATCCACCCCCGATCCAACACACAGTCACGCTCCACAGAAGAGGAAAAGGTTGCTAAAAAGAAGCCTCGAGCACAAGGATAAAGCTTGATCTGCCCAAAGATCACCAGTGTCCAAGAGGTGGAAACCTAGTTATGGAGATTAGGAAGGGAGGGCCAAAGGCTATTAAACCTGCAAACCACCCCCAACTTCAAATAGTATCTTAGCAACTTCTGAACCACAGACCACAACTGGGGAGTCCCTAGCACAGGGTAGAGGACGAAAATGGGGTTAAGCAGGAGGCCTAGCATTCCCTTTAGCACCATTGGAGAAAGATTTCAACCAGCCTGAAGAACCGCCAACAACTGGAACATTTGGGACATCCCTTTGTATAGAGGCAGGGACAAAGCCCTCAACACACATAACAGCTGGGACAGAGGAGGAGCCCCTGTCCAAACCCCCAGCTGAAAGACTAGCTGTGACCAGAGAGGGCACATAAGCATCCTTAGGCATGACCAACTCCCTGCTCACGCACACAACCTACACCCTCCCATTCGCGCACACAACCTGCGTAGTCTTTCCACTCCTGCATATTTTAAATTTTCTTACCATGGTCTAACAATTTAACATGGTATCAAAACACATTATTTTAAATATTTTAGATTTGTGTATGTAATGTGTTGATATATGTGAGAGGGATTTGTCAGAGGATTTCAATAGACATGATGCCAATGGTTTAATAATTAAAGCAATTTGGACTTGTGATATGTTGTAGGGTGGGATAACCTAAGTGCTCTAGTTATTAGAGTATTTATCCACACTCATGATATTCCACTAATTTGAGTTAATCTTGACTCATCTTTTTGGTTTAAGCGTGTTCTAAAAGTTGCAAGTATGACTAGGTCTTAGTTTGTCTAGAGGGTGCTTTCAACTTTACACCTTTGAAGTGCAAATTGCATACACTAATGGAGAAGGTTGATCTTTGGGGTTTTGTAGAGTCAAAGGTTGCACCTCCTAGTGATCTTGTTAAGCAATGATTTTTTAGTAATGAATATTTACCAAATGGAAAATAGTTTATTTTTGCCAATTTAGTTTTGGTGAATATATTGTAACAAGTGGGGGCCCAAATTGTTAAAATTTATGAATTATTGATCAAATACATGTTAATTTTCCACCAATTTATTTATAAGATATTTATAATTAATATTTTTTGCCTTAACTTGTGTGCTTGTAAAAAGGAATTCCCTAGAATTTTAGAGGCATGTTTTAATTTATCAACATATTTTCCAATAGCATTAAAAGTTCACAGAGCATGAGGACTAAATTCACCAATACCAATTTAACATCAAGTTAATCATAGGGCCATTATCACCTTAAGAATTACAACATATATACATTTTTTATCATGGTCCTATTTTCCCAACATTTATATGAACTATTTTACAATTACACATGAGGACTCACCAAATTTGTACTACCATTTTACAATCAAACCATGAGATTCACCAAATATGAATTCATATATACAAATTAAACTCTAAATTAATCTTATACACATATTGTTCTTAGTTCTACTCTCAATTTAGATCATGGAAAAGTTTCAACTCCAAGAATTAGCGAGTTAGTGAAAAGCAAGTGATATATATATATATATATATATATATATATATATATATATATATATATATTAAGATTCTTCATGTTTATTTATATCTTTGCTAGTTTGGTTTCATTGTTGAAATGATATTGAGTAGGGAGACATCTAGGCCCCAATAATCTATATTTTATGATTCCTTGTTGATTTTGTCTATTTATTATTTAGTTTCATTATAATACAAATGATATGAAAAACTATTAGTGTTAAGTCCTTAATGAAGAATTGTGAGCTTAAACAAAATGACATTTTTTTGTAGCTTTTAATTCATGAGAGATGTTGAGTAGGAACAAATTTCTTGAAAGTGGTAAAGGGAGCTCATCAAAATGTGGAAACATAATGTCGTACTTTGGAAATGTTTGTCATCCATCAAATAAAGATAAAGATACACCAGATCAAGATTTGTACCATCTATTAATGAGCACGATGACACCTAAAAGTAGGTTTGGAATGAGTTGGACGACAATGTCATAGTTGATATTCCACAAGAGTCTTGAGGTAGCGGGAATAATAATATTAATGAATATTCAATAAGGGATTAAAAAATGTAGATCCTACATGGAAAGGGAAAAGAAAAGCCAAATCAAAACCAGGGTGTGAGTGGGCCATGACAAGTAATTTTTAGATTGATTGAGTGTCAAAGTTCCCTTTCATTGAATCGATAAAAATGTAAACAAAGATGAACTTCTCATAGAATGCAAGTGTAAGATTTACAATTAGAAATATTGTAGGGACAATAGTTGTAGCATACCCTGGAATATAATGCACATATAGAAATAAAGGTGAATCTTTTTGCATTTGGAGGTTCAATTGAAGCTCAATTTAGAAAGATGATGAGAGAAGCACAATTTTAAAAAAATGTTCAATTGGGTGTTCTTTTCATATTTTCTAGTTGAGGGTGTCTTATGACAGATTACCTAGAATATATTAGTTTATTGTCTTTTTAGATGTTCTTGACTTTTCCAACACATTAGTCAATATAATAGTGGGTGAGACTGGAAAAGTTGTCTTGTTGACGTGGCAATACAAGATACATAGGGAAAAATAAGAGAGTCAATTTCTATTGCATTGTCTTTAGATAATGTTATAATAATAGATAGGGCGATCCCACAATACTGGTTTATAATTTTTGGTCAAATTGGATATTGAACTGATTTTTTTTAACTAAATCTTCACTTTCGAGCATCTATAGTTGCTAAACCATGAGGAATTTCAAGATGATGCAAACTAGTGATTTCTCACATTTTGTCTGTAGATTCTATATATATTTAAATTTTTGGAATCAAATTGTATTTCTTTTTCCATCTCCTTCGAAAACTAGTTTTTAAGAGTAACCCCATTTTTAAAGAGTGATGTTCACTGTAAACAACATAACGTTCTTTCTATGAAGGATAAAATTTTAATTTTTTCAAATTTAGCTTTGTAACAACAATATCTAGCACGCTCATTTTGTTTCATAGTGTTTTATTGAATATTTTTTCTTAATTAAGTTTTGAAGTATAACCAATTACAATTTAGACATAGGCGGACCGTATACAACATAACTTTTTTGTATGTATTGAAATTCATTTTTTTTTTGTTGGATCAAGGACATCAATACCTAGCCCGAACATATTTTTTAGATTTTTTTTGATAATCTACTATTTTTCCACATGTGCAGAACAAAGAGCTTGATTTTCAATGAAAAACCTATGTTTAATTAAACTAAAAAAAATACATAACGAAACCAAAATATATTAAAATTATATTTGATGGATAGCTCGCTCCAAGGACTACCATCATCTAGTTGGGTATGTGAAGTTTCCTCCATTTTCATCCTCAACCTGAGCTCAGAAAGGAAAAATTGTGTACAAAAATGCTAGAGGAGAGGGGGAAGGGCAAAAAAGGGGGGTTCAAGTGAACCCCCCTTGTTTTGCATTTTTCCATTTGTTTTCCTTAAAAAAACGTGTCAAAAATGGATGACATCATAAAGGGGTTCACTTGAAGGGGTGGGTTCGAGCAAACCCCTTTTTGGGTTCATGCGAACCGCCCTTCGAGCAAACCCCTTAAAAACTATTTTTTTTCTTTGGAGCATTTTTACAATTTTCCTTCCTCAACAGAATTGTAAACCAGTTTTGTGGGTTTACTCGATAATAGTTCTTGAGTATGTGTTCATGTTTACACTATATAAAAACATATCTACCAACCTCATCTACTCTGTTTATCAAATGAAGAAGAATGCAACATCATAAAATCTATTTAAATTAGTTAAGGAATATTTGAATGAAATTGGAGGTGTTAATGACTACACAATTGCCAAAACTTTGGTGAATGTAGGAGAAAATGGAGCTTCAGTAATGCAAGGCCATAGGAATGAATTTTGTGAAAAGCTACAAATTTATTGTTTGCCATACATGATTTCCATTCACTATATGACCCACAAAATGAATTTAGCATTTAAAATTGTGAGCAAGTTTTTTGTAATATCAAAAGTTGAAGCTCTAGTTTGTGAGCTCCACTCATACTTTTGCCAAAATTCCAAATAATTTTTATAATTTTAACATTTTTTTGAGAGAATAATTGCAAGAAACAAGCTTAAGGATGTTGACACTAGATGGATCAACTTGCATGGGTTAGTACAAAGAGTTTATAGAATATCAATCCTTGATTGGAGTAATGTACACACATTGCCTTATAGTAGACAATGCTCCTGACCTATTATATAGGTCAAGTGCTATAGAGACACTTCTAACTTTAGCTAGTCTTCTTCCCATGCTAGATGAAATGAATATTCTTGGGAAAAGTTCCAAGTTAAAACTATGTATATTTTCAAATATACAAAGCTACATAAAATGATATACTTGATTCTTGATAGTCTATATCTATCAGAGCATACATTCATAAATTCAAAATTTAATAGTTTGCACTTGATGACAAATGTTAACAATATTGTTAATTTATTACAATTTAATACAAGAAAGGAGCAATATGTCTTTGTATGGGGATATGAGATACCAATGCATTATTTTTTCAAGGTTAGATGTATTTCCATAGAATAATATTTTACAAGGGAAGTTTTTAATGAGATTGTTAAATCTATAAGTACTACTTTAAAGGATATTGTGAGATATATTTTTACAGAGATTAGGGAGCAATTCCCTCGAGATGAATTACTTGAAGCCATGTATTTTGTGTATCCTAAATATTAGGTCAACTATCAACCACTTGATTTTCATAAAAAAGATGAAGACCTCAACCAATCAATTTTCTATAAGCTTAGAACTCAATGGATAACATATAGAAGAAATTATAAATAAATCTAAGATTACCAAATAATTGTATCATTTTGTAACATCAATGATGGAATGATATAAACTCATGGAGAGTCCCATCCAAGATTGATCAATAACAATTTTTTGGGCAATCGTAAGTTGGAGCAAAATATTACATGATTCAATATTAGAATATTTTATATTTGTCAATTTATGTCAAAGCATGATATAAGGGTAGGTGAAAGATGAAAGAGTTTTCAGTGCATCGAGGTTCTTGAAATCAATGATAAGAAATAAAATTGACAAGAATTTAGAAAATTTCTTGAGGTTGTCTACAACTAGATATGATATCAACAAATTTCCTTTTGAAAGGGAACTAGGAATCTAGAGGTCCATGTGAAAGGAGAGGGTTGTGCAACACTTCAAACAATATTAACACATATGACACAATGAATAACACATGTAATAGTAGTGATGAGATGAACTTAAGTGGATGCATGCAAATAGAAGAAAATAGAGACCATGATTGGGATGAACCTCAATCTTATGGTCAGAGCGAGAAGATGATCGGATAATTAGAAGAAATTTAACACATATAGGTATTTATACTATATTTTATATTCTAAACTGTTGTTGATAATATTTTGTTTGTTTATCACAATACACATTTTTCAATTTATATTTTAAAATTAATAATTAGTTACTTTTTATTTTCTAATGCTCTAGTTTAGAATCTAAATTTCACACATTTTTCAAATTTCATTAATAGTTAACATTGTAGACACCTTAAAAATTCCATCTTCACCTAATCACCTGTCATTCATTCATCCCATAAGACGTTATTTTTTCATCTCCTAGGACATTTGATCATTCAATACATCACTTTATCGTCCATCTAATCATGTTATAACCCCCCTTCCTTTGAATTGCCTAACATATAACTTTTGATGTGCTAATTAGATTTTTGATTTTCTAGAGGCATTGGAAAATTGAATCAAAGCTCTATACTATGGACCGGGTCATATTTGTAGATTTCACCTTTGGCCTCAGGTTAATTTATTCAAAATTTGTTCTTTGTTTGTGATTTTCAAATACTCATAACTTGTGCATACAAGCTCATTTTTTAGTGATTTTTTTGAAATGTGTAAAAAAATCACAAGGAATCCATTGGTGCAATATGTTTTTCTTGTTTTATTACTTTTAAAAAATAATTTTGGATTGATCATTTCAATGCAACATATCTCGTTGGGAAAGAGAAAATTTGGAAACTACTAATCCATGGTTTTGTAGGGCATGTTGTTGAAGATTGATTTAGACCATTTTCATTTATGTTTGTTGTGTTTATAGTGCTTGTTTTCTCACCATTAGAATTAGTTAAAATGAACTTCACATTTTGATTTGGGCTTAAAAATAAATAAGTTTCTTTTAATCCCCAAGGTCACAAGTACATATGCTCTCCTCTCGCACCCTAGGGTGATCTTGAGGATAAAAAAGTGTTACCTTGTTTTTATTTTCTATAGAGTTTGCTTGGGGATTTCATCACCCCAAGGGATGACCTCAACCACAGTGTTCCGACAGGGTATATAGAGAGGAGAGAACAAAAGGTGTACCTCAATCTAGCACATCATTTTTGGCGCATCCTTGGAGCCCCTTATGATTTAGGACACAAGGTGAAGGGTTGAATCAAGATTTTATTTGTATCCCAACCCACTCTTGTAGATGAGTTAGTGTTCATGGATTTTCCCCTAGTGAATTTGTATTTAGAATCCTAAGACCTTCAACTATCTTCTAGTGTGGTGCAAGGGATGGGTATCACACCTTGAAGTTACTCACAATGTACTGATCTGTGTCGAGAAAGAAATTATCCTTGGGTAGTGCATTTTCTGTCCAAGGCAAGGGGTGTAAAGGTGGTCCATGACCTTGCATACCATAGCTATCCATTCACTTAGCAATGGTATTAGCTTTTCTTATGGGCTTGCACTAGGAGTCAATCCCACTTGAATATTTTTATTGTTGTGTCTTCTATGATTGCCATTTTTAGATTAGAACCTCCCCACTTGAAGCCAAACAATGAATTTATCCTTTTGAGCCTTATATTTTCAATCTTTCATCTTCTTTTTAGTTTATTTTTTCAAAAAAGTAAAATCCAAGAATATTAAAATATTTTGAAAACACCAAAAACAAGTCTTTCGTCTTTGTTTTCTTAGATTAAAAATTTTCCTCTTGCTAAGGTTTAGGTATCCACCATTTCCACACATCCTCTTACCTATGACCTAGTTGACATCTATCTTCTAGGTTTAGACTATCATTTCCATTCATAACCATAACATCCATTATCACAAATTTTCATCCTAAGTCCATATCATCCCATATACATCCACTCTCTTTGCTTTAGAATTTCATTCACATTCATCATATACCATAAAATTCCCTTCAACATAGACATCTTATTAGGATTTGGTGTTGTACACCATTGCATAAAATAAAATATTATAATGTTGTAAGTTAAATAAATATTTAGTTTGGTGCATCTAGGAGGTGTTTTTAGCCACATTAGATATTTATTTGGGGCCACTTTAAAGTTGTCTATAACATTGGGTTAGTTATTTATGTGTGGGAGACATAGAATAATTAATTAGGAAAATTATTTAATTTTTGTATCAAAAAGTAAATGAGGGGTCAATGGTTTTGTGTACTCATGGTTTTGAGGCACATGATTTTATCTTACCACTTGGTTGTCTTTGTGTGAGTTTGTGTCTATAAAAGAAAACACATGTTTAGTGGTTAAGGTTAGTTGTGTGAGTGGTCTGTCATTGTATCGAGTCTTCTTCTAAGGAATGCATATGCGAAGCATGGCATGGGATGTGTGGATTCATGCTTGGACACATGGAGGATTCATATGAGAGGCTTGATGTTTCAAAAGTATTCATTATAGCTCTATAAGTGCATGTATTATTTTATTGCTGAATAATAGATGGAGTATGGATGCTTTTGGAGGTCAAATTTTTCTCTTTTGAGGGTTTTCTAGGGTATATCTTATGTTATCTTGTGGCTTGTTTATTTGATCTTTCCTTTATGGTTATTCTATAAGCTTGCATGCATGATTTTCTCTCATGGGGTTATGTAGGAAATGGATTTAACATTCTGAGTATTATGTTTTATTTCCTAAAACATCTACATCCTAACATCCATATTTATATACCATCATAACATCCATAGTCACATATAGCCATCACTTTCATCTACATCTATATTTTTCTTATCACCCTAACATATACTCATTTCCTAGGTTTGATCACCATCCATCGTTTTGTCATCCTATTGTCATACCATAACCACATATCATCCTCATAGACATCTATACCCTAGATTAGATCACCACTTACATTCATATCATTTCATCATTCATATCCTAACATCCTTTGTCATCTACATCCTCATACACATATGTTCAAACCATCTTTTGCATCCATTCTCCTAAGTTTAGATCAACATTTACATCTACATGATACATCCTTTCTCAACCACATCTTCATTCACATCCATAATCACATATCATCTTTCATGGATATACATGTCCTAGATTAGACCATCAAACACATCCATATCATACCTATAGAGCTTCCTCTAATTCCTAGTTAACTGGTGCTAATGACTGTGCACATGACTTAGTGGACCTGAAGATCCCTAAACTAAGTAGTTCATCACTCAAGAGAGGGCTTCATTAAATCATCAACCAAAGATTTGTAGACTTCAGATGGTGTTGGAAAGATATATGTATTCATGAATTCTAAATGTTCTACATCAGTTGAGTATAGGTGAATGAAATACAAATAACTGTAGTAAAATATTTTAACTGAAATAAACTTCTATTTCTCAAAATATAGTAAATGAAAACAAATAAATACCTTTTAAAATGAGTACTTAATGCTTATGACTGCAACCAAATAACTATTATACTACAATATGTCCTAACCTAATTAACCTCTAGAGTACTAAACAAAGTATCAACTAAAAATTCTAATTCAAAATTTATAATGCATCATTCACAATCATATGAAATGAAAACTATTAATTAAACTTGAAATGTATAATTTAATCTACCAATCTAAATTAAGGTGGTTTAAAAATACCTCAAGTGGCCCTTGCTTGAGTTGTTGCATCCACAAAATCTCTTTAATCACTCACTTAGAAAAAAAATGTTATCAAGGTATTCCTTCTTTATTGAATTCCAATCATATATAGAATTGTTGAAAAAAATCTAACAATTTTTTTTATTTAGTATAACACACGTATGATCTAGATCTTCTACTTGAAAGGGTACCCTCTATATAGGGTCTGTGGGGGAGTCCAATTATTTATGAACTGAAAACAAACTTAAAGCAGATGTCAACTCTTCCTCAAGAATAGGAAGAGGATTGAGTTTTTAAAACAAAAAATAATAAGTATTAGAACAGGAGTATAGAAATCAAACAAGGATTCCGTACTCAACAAGATTAACCATTATAACATAAAATGTGCCTAAGTAGAGCAGTTTTTGTTATACTTTATATTCCTATTAGGAATAGACTTCTTCTACTGCTTGTCTTATTAAAAGATAAGAGTGATGCTCAGTCATCCATGATTTGATCCTTAAATGACCACCTCCATCATCTTCTAAAAGTGGTCACACTGGAGTAGATTGACTCCTTTGCATCAAACTATAATCCTTATGCTACAGGTTGAGAAGCCGATTGTTGTGGGTTGACAAGTTTCTTGTTGCAAATGTTAGTCTTTATTCTTCAAGGCATTTTCATTGTTAACAACTATAATTAAACATAAAATCCCACTAAACTCATGAACATTCATTACTCATAGACATACATATTAATATAGCATGTTTCAACTTCAAATTCTTTAAACTACTTAAAGTTATATAAAAGGTCTGGTAATGTCTTAGAGTTTAGCAAAAAATAAAGATAAAAATATGACTTAAGTAAGGAAATAATACATTATAATGACTCATCATTTCCCCCAACTTAGGTTCTTGCTTGTCCCAAGAACCTTATGGCCTCAGATTATACTGTAATGCAACTTCCTTGTAATTTGTTGTATTGGTAACCCCTATCTCTTGCTTTAAGTAAAATCCTTTCTAGTTTGAGATCTTCTCACACTTGGCATATTCTGCCGCTTTGATTTCTTATCTCTGTCCACTCCAATATGGAATTAGAATTAGGAGCAGTGAAGGATGAAATGTTAAGGGGAGCCACATAATGCTGTTTTCAAAGGAAGCTGTTAAATACTTATGGGCCCTTTTCACTGTTGCAAGGTAATTACAAATTGAATGGGGTTCTTTTTTATTTAGCTCTACTATCAACTCCCTCCATCAAGAATCTTGAGAGAATTCAAGTGTTTGCTTCCCAAATTTTCTATAAGTTCTTGAAATATTTTATAGTCTTGTTCTCTACACTTCAAAATCTTCACTCTTTCCTTTCTTCATTCTACAAATCTAATCCGTTCATCAACCACCTCATATAGATCCTCAAATTATGCTCTAACCAGGAGAGGAAATGAATTCTCCCTTTCTTGATAATCTCCTTGTATTTTCCCTCTTTGATGTTCATTCCTTAAAAATGAAGCAAAGGCTTTGATTTGAACATCTCTAACAAATATAAGAGGATTCCATGTAGAATCATGAGGCATAGATAAGTTATGCAAATAAAATTCACACAATTGATCTTACATGTCCAAGGTTGATTGTTTATACATTTCCAAAAAAAAAGTGGGTAAAGAAAATGAGACTAGAAGATCACTAATAATTTGACCGAATTGAAAACTTAAAATTTTTCCCTGTAGGTATAAGGTATAAACCCTAACAGGAGGTCTACATTTTAGAAGATGAACTATCTTATTAGCTAATTCTTCTATTTTTACCTTTACCTTCTTGATCTCTATAGCTTTCTTGTCAATTTCCTTGACATGGGATGCCATCAATTTAGATTTTTTCCTCTCCCAATCCTTTTCTTTCTAGGAGAATTATTTGATCTTATTCCATAGTTGAATTCCAAGGGTTACCACAGAAGGGATTCCATGCATTTTGGGGGTTGTCGACTGATTTATTGGATGTGGAGTTCTATTTTTTACCTCATAAATGGCCAACTGTGCTAGCCTCTCCAGTCACGTCCCTTGTTGGTCAAAGACATGCTCCATCTCCTCTAATGGTACAAACCCTTCTTCATAAATAAGGCTCCTTGGAGGTTTGTTTAATTTTAGCTGTGAATAAGTTCTTTGAATATGAATTAGAGCTGTTACTCATATACAAATGCTATAAAATTTGAGGTTTCACATCACTATCATGAATCGTTTCTTCATTAGAATCTGTCTCAGTTTCCACCACAACAATATTTTCTTTTTGATCTTTGGCCTTCTCTTTTACAGACCCTTTTTTCTTAAGGTGATGTGATCGCCTCCTTGGTTGTGTGGGAATTTTCTATTTCTTCTTGGATTTAGAAGTAGAGGCCACACCTTTTATTTTCTTTGGTTTATAAGGGCTCTCGGTAGATGCAAGGGTTTCTATAGTCCCTCCTACTATGGGTTTCTCCTTGGAAGCTGCAAGTTGAGTTTCCTACTCTTCATGTTCTACATGTTCCTCTATGTTGCAGGTAGGCGAGGCAATAGGGTAGGCATAGGGTATGTTTCCCTCTATTGCATCCTTAGAAGGTTCTCCTATTTCTTGCTCTCTATCCATTTCCTCTGCATTTTACCTTGGAAGAATATTAATGACATTGTTGTTGGCTAAGAAATCTTCCTATGATATGTTGGGAAATCAGATTCTAAGGCTTCCTTTAATTAACGGAGTGACAAAACAAAATACAATAGGGAAAAATGGTTTCTTTTCTTTTGTATTCAGTAGACATTCTTTTTAAAATATTGTACAAGAAATAAGGTACATTCACAATCCTTTGATGGTGTAAATGGCTAAGAATTTTAAAACGTACTATGTATAAAAGCAATTGCCTGCCATTGTAGGTTAAGTATTTAACAATGTAAGAGGCAACAAAATCCCAAAGCCAAGGTAAAGAGAGGCATTTTTTTACCTTGTGAGGATTTAGAATATAAATTTTATCCAGGCATTGAGAACTCATTCCTAGTAGCAATTGCATCTGCCCTCACTGGGAGTTCCTCCCTTGTTCGTGGCAATCCCGACACTTCTGCTATAGCTTCCTCTGAAGCATCAAACCTTAATCCTCTTATAATGGATTCATTATTCTATATATTTATTGTAAATTGTTGATTCATCATCTCTTTGTATTCAATAAGCCAAAGAAATTAATCCAACCACCCCGTTTGTTGAAAAATTGGCAAACATTGCCTATCTTCCAATAAAAAATTATACGTTGTAGGTTCTCTTCTTACAATGTCTCTTCCCATTTCTGTAATTCAACCACCTCTGTCACCCTCTATTTTTATACTCTATTCTTAGATATTCTCTTCTCACCACTATTGCTTTTATGCTTTGTTTATGCTCGACTTCTTTGTGACCAAGTATTATATTCTTAGATATTCTGTTATCACCTCTATTGCTTTTATGGTCTGTTTATGCTCTGCTTATTTGTGACCAATAAGGGGAAGTGAAGGAAATTGAAAGTGGTATGTTTGGTTCCTAAAAGGTTGTGTGATAAAAATAAAAACCTTTTTGCTTCCCCCAACTTAATTGTGCGAATTATCCCAAAATAGAAAGTACGAGAAGGATAATTGTAAAGCATTTGAATTATGATACATGAAATTTTAAATGTTTTCATGAATATGAGTGCATATGAAATCAACGATTATAAATTTCAATTATAGATAGTTAACACAAAGAGTACCTGTGATCATTGAGTGATTGAAAAGTTAGCCCATGCGAATAGGATTGAACACCACCATGCAAATTGGTGTAAAAGATTTGAAATGATAGGACTTTATGGTGAAGTACTATGGGCTATCGTGTGTGAAAATTAACATAGCATGAGTTATAGCACGTGTCCAAGAATTGTGAGCGGTTAATGAAAATATTTGAAAAGTACGTATGAGGAAGAGTGGAATTTATTGCTACATTGTATGTGTGCTGAAATGAAAATGTTATATGATATGAAGGTAAGTGGCGGTGGCTACGAGTATGGATGAAATGTAATGTGGCTATGTGTAGTTGAACAATCAAGTCTCATGTAAATGTTGTGCCTTGGGGCTTGTTGCTACAAGTCCCATGAGCTTCTATTGCAAGTTCAAAAAAATAAATGTTGGTGATTGTAACTTATGCATGTGTGTGCATGTGATAAGTGTTGGATGATGTTGAATTATACTTGGGAAATATCAGTAGGCAAGCTGTGTAGCTCATCTACTGATACTTCACTTGATATAGTGTTTGTAACTGAACATGGATCATGTAAGTCTGTCTCAAATTGCTATTGTAGAGTATGTAAGAAGTCATCATTTTGTAATGGCTTCTTATAAAGATTTAGTCTATGGCCATTTACTAAGAGTGAGAATCTTATTGCATCAATGGTGGTTAGTTGGACTACCCCATTAGGAAAAACATGTTGAATCTCATAGGGGCCAATCCATCTTGTTTGCAACTTCCCATTATGGTATTTATACCTGGAGTCATAAAGTAAGGCCCAATCATGAATGTTGAACTATTTAGTCTTGATATATTGATCATGCCAACGCATCCTCTATTTTTGTATTATTTTAGTATGATGAATTTCCTCCATCCATAGCTCATCTAAAGCATTAAGATTATCCAAAATTTCTTTTGTTTCTAGAGATATATCTATTCCCAATTGAACTGTTGTTCAGAGAGTATTATATTCAAACTCAATGGGAAGGACAACCTTCTTTCCATACACCAATTCATATGGTGTGAAGCTTGTTGTAGTCTTCCAAGTTGTCCTGCAAGCCCAAACTACTTCAGGTAACCTTGCTGCCCAATCCTTCCTGTGAAGTTGTATTGTTTTGGTAAGAATACTCTCTAATTCCCTATTCGTAAATTCCACTTGACCATTAGCTTGGGGGTGGTAGGGTGTAGATTTTCTGTACTCAATCTCATATTATTGTACTAATTTGTTGATTAGGTTAGAATTTAATTGAGGCCCTTGGTCTATTACTATTTCTCTAAGAACACCATACCTTGTAAAGATATCTTCATAGAGAAACTTAACAAAATTTCCATCCATTGCAAATTTTAAGGCTTTTACCTCCACCCATTTTGTAAGATAATATATGTATACCAAGATATATTCCTTGCTATTTGATGCTAGGGCTATGGGACCAATAAAATTCAGTCCCCACTTGTCAAATGCTACAATGACTAGTTGGGGCTGGAGTGACATTTCATCAGTCTTAGTAGGCCTTCCCATCCTTTGTCATCTGCCACACCTTCTTGTGTACTTGATTGCATCCTTGTGAAGTGTAGGCCAATAGTAACCAATGTTCAAGATTTTGGGAGCTGTCCTTTTGGTTGCAAAATTCCCTCCACAAGGTTCATCATGACATGCCTTTATAATGTCATAGACTTCATCCTCTTTGATGCATCTTCTCATTATGTTATCAGGCTCTATATAAAATAGATATCCAACTACCCATGAATAAGGAAAACTTATCTCAAGTAGATATCTCTTTTCCTTTGGTGAAAGATGTGGTGGTGTATTTCCTACAACCAGATAATTAGCCATATCTGCATACCAAAGTGTATGTAGAGAGGGAAAATAAGTGTTCATCAAGAAATGAGTCATCAATAATATCCTCTATTTATTTTATTGATAATATTGAGAGAAATTTTTCTACTACATTGGCCTTCCCCAATTTATCCACAATTGTAATATCAAATTCTTGCATGAGTAGTAACCATTTGACAAGTCTGCCTCCTACCACTAGTTTATTCATTAGATATATGATTTCTATATGATTTGTGTGAATGACGATAGAGTATCTTGTGATGTAGTGCTTGAACTTATTAATGGAATAGACTACTACCAACATTTTATTTTCAATGACTGTGTAATTAAGTTCCACACCTTGAAGATTCTTGCTGATATAATAGATGGCATATTCTAAATTCTATTATTTTTGTCCTAAAACGACACCTATTGTAAAATCAGATGTATATGTGTGTATGTGAAAAGGAATTATCCAATTTGGTCCTCTCAAGAATGGGGTCTTAGTGAGTGCTCCTTTGAGGGCCTCAAATGCATTTTGGCAAGTAGGGGTCCAGTCAAATTCCGCATCTTTAGATAGGAGAAAAAATAATGGGGCTGAAATCTTGGATGAACCTCCTATAGTAACCAACATGACCAAGAAAACTTCTGACATCCTTTTGATTTTTAGGAATAGGCAGAGTGGAGATCACTTCTATCTTGTTTGGTTCTACCTGTATACCCTTACTAAACACAAAGTATCCCAAAACCACTCCTTTAGTTATCATCATGAAAATTTTTTATGACTCAAGGAAAGTTTGTGATCTTTACACCTTTGTAGTACTTTCTCCAAATTAGTCAATGATTCTTCATAAGTATTCCCATAGGTGGTAAAATCATCCATGTAAATTTCCATGGAATCATGGGAAAAGTCTGGGAATATACTTAAGATTTCCCTTTGAAATGTGGTGGGAGCATTACATAACCTAAATGGCAAGACAAAATAGGCATGCATACCCCATGCATAGGTAAAGGTTTTCTTGTCTTGGTCCTTTGGAGCTATTTTAATCTGATTATACCCACTGAATCCATCTAAGAAGGAGAAGTATTTCTTCCTTGCCAATGAATCTAACACCTGATCAATAAAAGGAAGGGGAAAATGGTCTCTTCTTTTTGTTGCATTCAATTCTCTATAATCAACACATACCCTCCATTTTCCTCCCTTTCTGGGCATAATAACTAATGAGGACACCCATTGGGTGCTAGGTATTGGATAAATGAACCTTGCATCTAGTAAATTTTGTAATTTTTCTTTAACTATGTCAAATACAAATAGGTTCATTCTTCTCAGAGGTTGTCTCACCAGTTTATAGCCTTCATTAATGTAAATTTTTTGCATGCATAAGTGAGGATCTATTCCTTTCATATCATGGTATTGCCATGTGAATGCAAATATTCCCATGTCAATGCAGCTACATGTGCTTGAAACATGGTTAATAGTGAATACTTTTGTGTAGTTGTCAATTGGCTATTGACATTTAGATTTCTACCTGGTGTAATTTCTATGGTCAATTATGATGTCTTAGCAATGTCAATGCCTACTAAATTGAAACTGCAATTAGGTAGTAATGTATGAAAAATATAAGTAGACTCAGATGTATTTGTAGGTAGTATGTTATGCAAAGGGTCATGTAAGCATGTTAGATAATTGTATTGTTGCGGGTCCCTGCTATATGAGTTTTGCATAATGTTTGCAGAGAATTCATCTTCATCTTGGGTTTTCAACATTGGACTACGTTCAATGGTCATTAGTGTTTATAATGAATATTGATCATCCTCATCAAGGGCAGGCCATACAATTTGGTCCAAATTTGTATGTTGATGTGAATATGGGTAAATCACTAGTCTTTTTGTCACATTACCATTAGAAATGATCATAAAACCAGACCTACAACCAATGAATGCATTTGTAGTAGCCAACCAAGGTATCCCTAGGATTAAGGGGTATCTTGCAAGCTTTTCTTTAGGTTGTAACACCATAAAATCTGGAAGGTATTCTCATGAGTCCAATGTAATAACCAAGTCTTCTATAATACCCTCTGGTTTAGCTATTGACCTATCTGCTAGTTGTAAAACAATAGGTGTAGGTTGAATCTTTATTAACTGAATTTGTTTCATGGTTTCCTTTATCATAATATTTAAGTTTGCTCTTAGGTCGATTAAGGTGTTTTTGATGAGATTTTCATTGATTTGAACATCTACTATAGGGCTCTCAAGGTTTGAATATTTAGGAGCAACTATATTTCCTAGCATGATGTCAACAAGTTGCCCTAAACTATGCACAGTCTGGGGGTGTTTTCATTTCCTTCCTGGCTTTCTAAGACATAACTCTCTCATAGTTTTTGTGTATATTGGTACTTAATTTATTGAATCAAGGGTATTTTTATGCAAACATTTTTGAGTTGGCCTAATAGGTTAGATTCACTTCAAAATGATGCTTTTGTATAGTTAGTATTTTAGGGAATGGCGGTTCTAGACTTATGATATCTAGGTGAGCTTGACGTTGTTTAGGTTCACTTGGTTGTTTGTCCATGATTTCTACTGAGGGATCCTCATCAATAAGCTATGTGATGTGAGGAGATGAAGGCCCAACTAGCATTTTCCCTAAATGAAGATGGACATCACTCACCTCAACCCCATAGGTTGGGTATTGGATGGTGTCATTAGTATAAGCTCATTGAGTAAGCTTGTTGTTAGGGTTAGGTGTAGGTTGGGCTAGAATATGAGGTGATCTTGGCTATCATGGTGTAACCATGGTTGGATTTGGAATTATAGTAGGTTGTTGTGGCTGTAGGTAGTTTGTGTTTTGGTTTTACCATTGTTGACCTCCATGCCATTGCGATGGCTATTGGTTTTGCTAGGGTGGCCACTAGGAATTGTAGTTTTGGGCATGGTAAGGTTGTGGTGGCCATATCCCCTATTGTTGTTGGGTCTAATTGGATGCTTGGGGAATTGGCCACGGTGGATTTTTCACATTAGTCCAGGGTTGAGGGTTCCAATTTGAGAAGTTTGAATTACCACCTAGAAATGACATATTGTAGGACAAGGTGTCTTGTGGAATATCTTGTCTTGGTTTCCAAGGCCTACATTGAGCAATGTAGAACAATTGGCCTTCTTCATCATCTCGGGAATGGAATTATAGCTTCACTTTCTATTTTTTCAAAGATGCTAGTCAGCTTCTTGTATTTGCAGTTGATCCTCTTCTAGTGGTAGTGTGGAAAAAATTATGTTAGGGCTGCCTTAGCTTCTTTCTTATTTGTAAGGTGTCCAATTGGGTAGCCAAGTGACTAATGATTTCCTCCTTCATATTGGACAAGAGATTACCGAGTTCCACCCTTGAGACTCTAGTGGATGTCATGTTGAGAGAAGAGGTTCTATCACCCGTGGTCTTCTTTATGAATGATCTGGAGTAGTTTTTGCACACCTTGAAAATATCATCAAAAGGTAGTTGAGATATATCTCTTTCTCCTATGAGATTTAGAGCATCCATACAATCTTCATGGACTCCCCTCAAAAATACCAATTTTAAGGATTTGAGAGAGAGTATGTTTTGAGGTGATTTCTTCAGACAAAACTAAAATCTCTGCACATAGTCCTCTAGTGGCTCATCTTCTCTCTATGAGATCATAAATATGTCATCCCTCTTTTTATCCATCCCTCTACAATAATCCCAATATTTCTTTAGGACTTTGGTCTTCATTGTTTTCCATCTAGGGACAACATTTCTCCCCAATCCCATAAACCAGCGTAAAGTAACATCCTTTAATGTGGCTGGAAATAATTTGAGCTAGTGGGCATTTGTAGTATAGTAATAACTCCAATACAACACATCAAACTCAAAAAGAAATGTATCTAGGTCTTTAGTATCTAGTCCATAGAAAATGGGTAATGCTGAAGAGACTATGTTCTTAAGAGCAACAACCCTTTCTTGGTTGGTTATAGGAAACTCAAATTTCACATGATTTGTTGGGTTGTCCACAACTTCCTCATCCATGATGTAAAAATATCTTCTAGAAGTCTCCTCTGTGTTTGGGGTAGCTACCAGTGTGATGGATAATTCTTCATCATTAATTCCCTCAATATGATCGCTATTTGCACCAGTGACTTAAAATGCTTTGATTTGAGGGGAGAAATCTTCCTAGAGTATCTTTCCGTCTCAACATAAAATGGTTCTGGCTCTTTGAACTGATAGTCCCTGCACACTATTAGTAAATGGTTTTTTTGTTGATTTTTAAATACCTATTGGTCCTAATGTTGAAACAAAACTTTTTATTCTATGAAATCTTATGAATAATTTAAAACACACATAAGAATCCTAAACTTAGCACCATCCCCAACAATTGCACCAAAAATGTAGATATTCCTCTAATGCCTATTTAATTGGTGCTAATGACTATGCACATGACTTAGTGGACTTGAAGATCTCTAAACTAAGTAGTTCATCACTCAAGAGAGGGACTCATTAAATCATCAATCAAAGAGTCACAAACTTTAGATCGTGTTGGAAAAATATATGCATTAATGAATTCTAAACATCCTACATTGACTAAGTATAGGTTAACGAAATATAGATAGCTGTAGTAAAATATTTTAACCAAAATAAACTTCTATTTCTCAAAACAAACTAAATGAATACAAATAACTACCTTTTTCTATGGGTACTTAATGCTTATGACTGTAACTAAATAATTGTTATATTATAGTTTATCCTAATCTAATTAACCTCTAGACTACTAAACAAAGTATCAACTACATATTCTAATTTAGAATTTATAATGCATTATTCATAATCATATGAATTGAAAACTATCAATTAAACTTACAATGCATAATTTAATCTACCAATCTAAATTAAGGTGGTTCAATAGTACCTCAAGTGGCTCTTTCTTGAGTTGCTACATTCACACAATCTCTTTAATCACTCACTCATAAAAAAATGTTATCAAGGTATTCCTTTTTTATTGCATTCCAATCATACAAACAATTTTTGAACAAAATCTAACAAGAAATATTATTCAATATAACACACATATGATCTAGATCTTCTCCTTGATAGGGTACCCCACTATATAGGGTCCATGAGGGAGTCCAATTATTTTTGAAATGCAAACAAACTTAAAGCAGATGCTAAATCTTCTCAAGAATAGGAAGATGCCTTAGTTTTAAAACAAAAAATAATAACTATAAGAACATAAGTATAAAAATCAAACAAGGACTATGCACTCAACAAGATTAACCGTTATAATAGAAAACATGCCTAGGCAAAGCAGTTTCTATTATAATTCATATTCCTATTGGGAACATACTTCTCCTACTTGTATTATTAAAAGATAAGAGTGATGCTCGGTCATACATGATCTAATACTTAAATGACCACTTCCATCTTCTTCTGAAAGTGGTTATGCTATAGTAGATTGACTCCTACGTGCTGAGAAGGCCATTGCTGCAGGTTGACAGGTTTCTTACTACAAATGTTAGTCTTTCTTCTTCAAGGAATTTTCATTTTTAACAACTATAATTAAACATAAAATCATACTAAACTCATGAACATTCATAATTCATACACACATATTAATATAACATGTTTCAACTTCAAATGCTTTAAACTGCTTAAAGTTATATAAAAGGTTTGGTAATTTCTTAGAGTTTAGCAAAAACTAAATATAAAATTATGTGACTTAAGCAAGGAAATAAGACATTATCATGAATCATCGACACCCTCCTGTAGACATGGAAAATATACAATTCGATCCTACATACTTGGTCCTGATTATTGATATTGTTTCGTTCATAATCACCTTCTCAGCTTATCATCACCTTTCATCTCTTAGTTAAATAAATCATTATTTATTTGATTAAGTCATTCTTTCTCGTTGATTAAATTAATCAATTTAATTTAATTAACCCTATATCTCCATTTAATTAAATAATTTATTTTATTTAATTAAATCTCTAAAGTCATCCTGTTAAATAAAATAAATTAAAATTTATTTGATTTAACCTAACATCATCATCCCTCTCTGATTAAATAAATCAAATCCTTTATTTAATTAAAATCTATTTCTCATCCTTTGATTTAAATCAACCCATAAATCTAAGTCAAAATTGTCAAATCACCTAATTTCTACTTAATTTGATCAAATCATGATCAAATCTAATCCTAATCACTTCAATCCTCTAGATTTTGCAACTTGCACAACAAATCAATTTATTTGATTTATTAAATCATCAATTTCCATTCGAAAGGGCATCTTTTGTGGAATATTCTTCCAATTCAAAAATCCCTCCAAAAGGGGATGGGTACTTCCAACAAGGTATTTAATGCCTCTTACATGTCTTTGGCCTTGAGCCAAGTGACATTAACTCCATTATTCTCTCCCCCCAACTTGCCAACTTTCAAATTTCAAATTTGAATCTAATATCATTTATGGGCACATTCATCAAAATGTTCTCATTCCTCCTCCAATCACATGTGGACAAGTGGCCTCTTCTCATTGGTTGGTATTTTGTCCCACATTCATGCAAATCCTTCATTCTTCCATTCTTCAAATCTATAAATAGAGGCATCCTCTATTGAATTGATCATCCACAATTTGAGTAAACTCACTATACTCAATTTCATCTTCAAGCATATCCATTTTCATCTATTTTTATCAAGTTCTTAGCTAGGTTATGCAAGAATTCAACCAAAGTGGATCAAATCATCATCAAATCATCATCAAGCTTACAAAGGAGTTGGGAAAGGGTCAATTTCTACACATAATTGGTACCAATTCCCCATGGGATCGAGGATTTACATGCTTAATTAGGATTTAATTGCTTTCTTGTCTTGTTCTTCATTTATTCCTATTTTGAGCATTGTAGATGAATTTCATGGGGAATCCTTGTTCTTACTTGCATATGGATCTAATTATGTGTTTGTTTCTTGTGTTTGTGCAGGTTTAGGATTGGGGTTCACACCTCCTTTGCGTACATATCATAACACCATTGATATTTATATTATCACACACATTAATTATCATAGGTGTCAACCATCATACATCATCCTTTTTTTTATCACTTCAGTTAGCATCCTCATAGATAGTCATATTATACCCCCAACTACATTCATATCATAATTTCCCTTTTATCACAACCTCACTACACCATCACATACATCCATTATCATATACTTAGACTATCATCTACATTCACATTCACTCATCTTCCTAGGTTTGTAATACAAATCCAACAACATATTTACCCTATCCATTTCTCAACTTTGTCTTTTTTGTCATACCATATCATATCCTAACACCATCATACCTCATCAAATAGTCAAACATTACCTTCAAAAATAAAGACTTCATATCATCGTCTATCCTCAATTTTTGTGTTCTTAAGAAATTTTCCTATCTTAAGTAGCAAGTTAGTTGACAATCATCCAACCACCTTGGACAAAATTAACTTAGGAACTTGGCCTATCCTAAGTTAATTAGTCTAAGAATACTAATCAATCTTGCATGATAAATTTTCCCATCTCAAGTAGGAAAGACTAAAACCACAAAACAACTATCCTATGTCTTGGTTCAAAAGGTACCTTTGATTTTGATCATTTCATCACCTATATTCAACATCAATCATTGCCAAATTTTCACCATCCATCATCAATTCTAGCTAGCATTCTCCATCTTTACATTTCAATCTATGTCACATCAACACCCTTCTTCATATCATCTTCAACACATACTAAATTAACACACATCATCAATACCATCTTTTCATCAAACACCATCCATTTTTACCTATATCCTTAACAATCACATATTCCCAAAAAAATAAAAAATAAAAATCCACAAAAATCCAAAAAAATAAAATATCCCCAAAATCCAAAGAAATCAAATATCCCAAAAATCCAAAAGCATCATAAATTTCAAAAAAATTAAAAAAATTATACAGCCAGAAAGTCTAAAGACATCTCATATCCCAAAAATAAAAATAAAAATCACATGCTCTTTCACATCATATCCCAAATTCACCTAATCCCATTCACTTAACCATTCATTCTGGTTCAACCAATCAAAATATCCCTCCTCCAATTGATCCATCTCAAGAAATCTTTCCATCCATGACATCATTAATTTAGTCATTCCCTCTATCTATGTCACAACTGACGCACACCCAACTCACTATAATTCCATCCCATACATCTCATCACTCCAACTATCAGGAACCTCATCACTCCACCTATCAACAACCACCAACATCTCCAATACCATTCCAACAATTTATTTCACCTATCAACTCACTCCAATCTACTTATCAACCAATATTACCCCACCAACCATATAACCCATCTGTCAATACACTTTCATCCACCTATCACCAATTTCCACCTAATCAACACTATATCCCACCTAGCAACACCTTTTAGATAACCTATCACCAATGATTTCCTCATCAACAATACAATCCTCCTATCAATCCCATCCAAACCACTTATCAAAAACCACTATCATATCAACATCAATATCCTCCACAAGTAAAAACATATCCATCCACCAATCCACTAATGCCTTCTAACATTCCACAACCACTTTCGAATCCAACTCCTTCAAATTCATTTTCCCATGAGTTGTAGTAACTAAAAGATGCTATCAAAGGGTTGCAATTAGGGACCTTACACAACAAACACATAAATTTGAGGACTTATGTACCTACCCTTTTGATCAATCAATATCCATGATACCTTTCCCTAAGAATTTTGAGATACCAAAGTTTGATAAATGCAAGGGAAAGGGAGACCCTCGTGATCATGTCAAAGGTTTTTCCATGACATGCCAAGATGTTACTTTCAATGACATATATCTTATGATATTATTTCCATGAAGCTTAGGAGGTCAAGCACTTGAGTGGTTTTTACACCTTCCTCAAGGTTCCATTCATACTTTTGCTGACTTAGTGGAGAAATTTGTAACCCATTTCTCCTACAATGTTGAACATGAGTTAACTATGCTTGATCTCTATAACGCTAAACAACACAATGGATAAATTTTTGCTTCATTCAAATATGGAGGAGTCTCACCAGTCTCTTTCCTTGGCTTATACTAGAAAAGAAATTGTCCCTAAATTTGTCACAAATCTTAATCTTAAAATGGTCTCTCACCTACAAGTCCATTGTGTATCTACTTTTGACGAGATTATAGACAAGGGGGTCACTCTCACCTACAAGTCCATTGTGTATCTACTTTTGACGAGATTATAGACAAGGGGGTCACAATCGAGAACGTCCTTATTGTTAAAGGTTTGGTCAAGATCCATAAAAAAGACAAGAAAAATAATAACCAAGCCAATGATAAACCTCATTTTGGGCTAAAGAATAAAAATATTGTTAGTGAAGGGATAAATAAATCCAAAATCATCTAGACTACTCAAATTTTTTCTAAATAGATAGATCCTAGTGTCCAAAATTTCCAGCTACAAACACATGTTACTATACTACAAGGACAATAAAAAAACTCAAATAATCCAAAACGTAGCTACACTCCCTAGAGGGAACCTATAGGGGTGGTGTTCCAAAAGCTCATCCAAGAAAACCTAATAAAATTTCCATACACCATACCTTTTGATTATAATAAACCTAAAACTGCATGGTATAGATAAAATGTGTATTGTGAGTACCACTACATCAAAGGTAGCAACATGCCGAGCTGCATACAACTTTGAAATCGCATGCAATATCTCATTGATTGTGGTGAGATTTAAGTGGAAGGTCATACATCCCTCTTATCTAATGATAAATCAAGAATATGTCAAGATATTTTTCCCAAGCATGATGAAAATCATCCATCTATGTCTAGTAATGGCTCATCCCAAAATAATAACGTTAATAATATCCATATCTATATTACATCCAACTAATTTGATTCCATAATTGTTCATCTTGAAGAATCTTTCCCACAAGAAGCCTCCATCTCTCCTTCCATTCCCTCATCCCTTGAACCTTCACAACAATAATCCACCACATCTTAACTCTCTCAGTATTACCTCCAAAGGCTATCCATAATAGAATCCAAGCTAATCCAATTCTTGCTAAAAATCTTATTTATGATCAAGAAATACTAGATCAAACACCATCATGAACTCCATCACCTATCATCCCACTCGATATTATACTATTCAAAATCCATTATTATCATGAATAAATATTGAGGCCATCCAAGAGTCCCCTATCTATACCCCATCACTAGAATTGGATCTATGTCAAGAACACAGTCCAAATCATGAAGAAAGATGATCTAAAATGAATCAAGATCAAGTTACTCAAATCCTCCCTATAGATAACTTTGGCCTTAAAGCTCATCCAATCATTGATCAAGATCCCATCTCTCTAGAATTCCATGGTGATCCCATTGTCCCTTTGCATTCCATCCATGATCCTAAAATTGAAGTTGATCCCATCCATATTATAATAACCTCCACATCCCAAGATGAGACACTTACCTCCCTTGGAAACATATATTCTCTTCCCCTTGTTCATATAGAACTCATTACTTTGGACCAATAAGAGTATTTCTCTTTAAAAATATTAAAAAATGATGAATCTATAGTTGAGTTCATGGGACTCCATGATGATGCTATCCCAACAAATGATGACAAACAAGGTTTTCACATCAACCTTCATGGAACAATTTATGTTGGAGAACAGGATGAGTTCCTTAGTCCTAAAACTCAGGTCAAATATATTGATAATCAAGCTACTATGGATCCAATCACCATTCCAAAAAATGATGAGGCAACAAGAATGAATAAGGAGAAATAACCAGTATCCTATCAACTTGGATTACTCG
Source organism: Sequoiadendron giganteum (assembly GCA_007115665.2). Classification (NCBI taxonomy): domain Eukaryota; kingdom Viridiplantae; phylum Streptophyta; class Pinopsida; order Cupressales; family Cupressaceae; genus Sequoiadendron; species Sequoiadendron giganteum. Next base: position 463,074,923 of record CM021104.1, on the reverse strand, counting down.
CTTTTGTCAAAGAAGGTTTTCTTGCTAATGAGAAGATAACCACTATTGATGGTTTCTAGTCACACAAAGATGGGTTAGCATCTTTTTTCCAAAATAACACATATCCTCTTGTAATGTTTTTTGTCAAAGCATACAATATTAAGGAAGATGATTAGGCCTACATGAGCAACGAATTTTAGAATCAATACACTTTTTTTGACAATCCTAGATATCAAGGTCTTGGTCATGATATTGGGGGAAACTTCATCTAATGCAAACATAACAATTGGGGTGGTGAGTAGTCCTTATGACAAGCTTGTTTCCAACTCTCCTCCCATTCACATCATAAACCATCATTTTAAAATGATTCAATCCACTAGAATTGGGACCAACAAAAGGAAAATTCTACAAAGCAAAAGATAAAAATCAAATTTTGAAGCTAATGAATTCAAAATAGATCCTAAAGAAATTTGGATCATGTAAAGTACCATATCCAAATCCAAATCGAATAGTCAATTAAACTATGAAGCTGCATTAAAAAAGGTCTTCTAGTTATCACAAATGTCCACCTCCTTCAAAATGGTCTTCGATGCCAACATGCAATTTTATAAAGTTGTTAGTCCCAAACACACTCCAAGTTTGACATCTAAACTCCATCATCCATCATCCTGAGTTTAGAAAATAAAAAATATTACATCTAAAATTCCAAATAATGCATCCACATCTACTGTCCCCCATCACAATCTAACAACTTGCCTAAAATCCAAAAATCACCAATTCTTACATTCATCATATCTTGGTAGCTACACTTTATCATAAGTACACTAATGAAACTCTATCATGATGTGTGCATTTAGATAAGGCCAACCATAGTATAAAAAAGGATCATAATAAAATCCTTCCCAACATCAATAATAATCATCATCTCTTTATCCTATTAGCACATTGGCAAGAGGTTATACAACTGCATTTCTGTTGACAATTGATTATTTACTTCTTTGATTTATCTTTGATCTATCCTTTGATCTTTGATTTATTTATTTGATATATTGAAATATATTTTTGATCACTACGATCATTCTATATCATATTAGCACATTGACAAGAGATTATGCCTATTTATGGTCACTACGATCATTCTATATCATGTTGTGCTTTGATTGGTATCTATTGGGGCATGGTCATTTGTTTTTGTGTCATGTTTGTTGGATGTTCTCTCAAAATACCCGCTAAGGTTAATCACCTTAAGATGTGATGAGAAATCCGCTCCATGTCTATTAGTTACCTCCACATATACCCACCAAGTGTGTCAAACACCTTGAGAGTGCTTAGGAATCCTATTGTTTGTTGTTTTCTTGAGTGTCAGTCCATGCATTGGATATATTTTCACCTTGGTCTTCTATACCTTGGTGCATAACATCCATTGCTACATCAAAATAAGGTTCTCTTTATATTATAGTATAATAAAGCATTCTCAATAGATATTTATCCATTTCTCACCATCTATTGTCTTCATTTCATCTATTCAATTTTCTTGTATCCATCTCTTCATCATTCATCAAATCATCATTCAAGAGCTCACTCGTGTAGATTTTGCATGACTAACCCATCAAGGGGGCATCATCATCTCATCATTCAATATTTCATCATTTCCTTCACATGGTTGGGGCATACACATCACTTTATTCCACTCCATTTCTTCTCTCATCATTTCCTCCACATGACTAGGGAATATTATCACTTTTTTATATATCATCCATTTCTTCATAGCTACTTTTCTTTCTTTGAAGCAATTTTACTTCAAACATAATCTCAAAGAGGGGAAAATATAAACACCTTAAAAATACCATCTTCACCTAATCACCTAAGTCATTCATTCATCCCATAGAACCTTGTTGTTCATTCATCTCTTGAGACATTTGATTATTCACTACATCACTTTATTGTCCATCTAATCATATTATCACCTAATCATCTAGGTCCTGGTTTCATCCAATCATCATCTGATTAATCATGTCATCACCTAGTACACACACATCATCACCTTGTCACCTAGCACACCTAACACCTAATAATTTAATTAAATAATTCCTTATTTAATTAAATATGGCTAAATATTATTCATCCATTTAATAAATCAATTATCCACATATTTATCCATGTAATTAATTATTTATTGAAATATTATCCATTAATAAATTAATTTTATATTAATTTCCATCACATGTGCACCAATAATTCAATTAATTAATTAATTATTAAATTGATTATTTATTGAAATATTATCCATTAATAAATTAATTTTATATTAATTTCCATCACACGTGCACCAATAATTCAATTAATTAATTAATTATTAAATTGATTAATTCTGCCTCATCTAGTTGACTAGCTAGTCTAATGAGTCCACTCAGACTTAGTCCCAATCCCACTCATCAATGAGATCCACTTCACTCATCCATGCAATCAGTTAAGTATTTCATGCAATAGTCAACTCCCCTTAATTATTTCACGCACTTAGTTAACTCCATATAGGTAGTTGACTCATCAATAAGATTTTTTAACTCTTATATGCATGTCACATCTCCTCATTAGTATCCCAAATAAAGGATCCGACCTCAACTTCTAGATTCAATCCTAGCCATCCATCAAGCACTCTTGCACATCTATAAATCAATCTCATCTCTCATCAATCATCAAAAATTCATTTCATATTCAAGTCCTATCAATTCCAGACCTAGATAATGCTACGTTATGCTGGTTAATTAATCACCCACATCACAAAGAGAAATTTTTTACACACGCTCAATCAAAGGTTTGCATGTGAAATTTTGAGTGTTGAATTGCTTTGATTCGATGCTATTTTGTTTGTTTCATTTTGTATGCTTACAAAAACATTATGAATATTTTTATATTATTATTGTGTGAAAAGTTTTATAGAAACTCAACTAAATGCATATTAATCAACAACAATAGCATATACTACAAAGTGCAAATGTTTAATATGTATCTATAAACCAAAGTTTTCTTGAATTGAGCAATTAAATAACACAAATAACTTGAACACATAAACAGATTTAAGTCTTATTTTAATTTTCAAATGAAGGAATACATAAAAGTGTTACTATATCATACTAAAAAAATAACTCTACATAATGCTCAATTGGAAAATTATATTGTAAAATAATTTTACCTTATTCTATAGTAGGCTCCATTGTTCATTTCTTGGAAGTGCAATTTGTTGTAGCTCATAGTAATTAACTTGTAATTTTACTAATAATTCATAACTAGGAGTGAAGCTTTACTTTAAAGTATCATTCAAACTTACATTCAAGGTTATCATTTGCTTGATGGAATCCAATTTTTTTACCTCATCTAGCTTTTGAGCTCGAGGAAATTGGTCCCTATCTCACTTTTTTCTATTTTTCATATTCCTTTTCAAAGTATTATTTCCTAGGTATTGGTGTGATTTATCAAATAGCATTAGGAAACCAAGCTCTTCAAGTTTGTGTAGCTTTTTAGTCAACTTTTATATCATTTCTCTGTAAACATTTGCTAAGCTTGAGATACTCTTGTTGGTAAACACAATTTTCATTGTAGTTATTGCTATAAAAAGTAACTCTGATTTGTCTAAAGGACATCAACAAATAGTTGAAGAAATTATTATTTAACAAATTTCATCTATGTTTAGAGGGGCAACTCCCTTGTATGATAAAATTCAGAGTTTTAAGGTTAGACTTTTGAATAGAAAACAAGAAAGAAAACTAAACTAAAATAAAATTTTAAATATAAATAGAAACTTCACATGGGAATGAAGCTAGTACCAAGATATAATTTTGAGAAAGATTATTTAAAAAGAAGATATATAACTAGGACTTTAAGAATAAATGCAATCAAAGATACGAGAGATGCATTTACATAAGTGTTTAATGATTCTATAATCATATAACTACCTATAATCTTATTCCAATTACATGAAGTGAATTTCATATCTGACAAAGAATATTTAAAAAAAAGATTGCAAATTAAACATATAAATAACAAATAACACACAAAAACCACCTACTAACTCTATGACCAACTTTTATCATTCTTTATTTCATCCAAAATGAAGAGCTCTACAACTATTTTCTTCTATACACCGTAAAAGAATCCCCTTAACTTTCCCCAATTCTCAACTAAAATGAAAAGAACACCCTTACATTTGAATACATTTAGAGTTTGCTAGCCTATAAGCAACTCCTAATTGACTCATAACTATCTGCTTTCAAATTTTATAGAACATTTAAAACATTACAAAGTCTTTTTTAACGAGCATATATTTTCAGCTCACTAAAAATAATGTTTTACAAACAATAATACAACTGACATTATAATAAAAAGTTGAGCCTTCGTACAAATTTGATGAGTTAATGATTGTCATGGAATGATAAATATTTTGCATATGCTGACTGTAAATGAATCCATAACCAACCAAAGTGCCTCTTACATCACTTTTTTCCAAGTCTATCTCCATATACAAATCTTCCATACGTATAGTTCAAATGGCTATTAATCTGCCATTATTATATCCAGAAATTAGATATTTTGCTTTGTATGTCCTTCATGGACGAAAATTAACTCAATTGGCCCATCTTCTGTATCGCAACAATCCAAGTCAATCCTGAGATCTAGGTTCTCTCGAGTGTTGACTGACATGGGGTCTAAAAGACCTTCTTTCAAATCTTTCCTTTGTTTCTCTGTTGTGATTCAGTGCTTCAAGTTCTTAACACCATATAATCGGAAGTCAAGGTCTCTAGCATATCATTATTGGTAGAATTATCATCAATTTAACCTTGTCTACACTTATTTGTAAAGCTTTTTAGACTCAATAATTTCTTATTCCCCTTTCCTTTCAATTGTGAGGACATCATGCATCGTTTTAATCAGCTTCAGACAAATTCACCATCAATAATTCATCGTTGGAAAATTCACCGTCAACAATTCACCACCAAAAACTCACCGCCATGACAAATTCATCTTGTGGAAAATTCACCACCAGCAATTCACCGATTCACCACCGTGGATAATTCATCGCATTAACGTTTTTTAATATATCTTTCCAGACCTTGAGATGTTTTTTGCAAAAGAATAATTTTCACCACATTAATAATACAAACGACTGATATTGTTGTATAATTGGTTTACTAGAATAAAATAAAATATATTGAAAAATATTTTTATTTTTATTATCATAGATCAAATTTTCTAATTGTATATGCGATGAATTATCCATGGCGATGAATTGCTGGTGGTGAGTGAACTTTCCACGAGATGAATTTGTCATGATGATGAATTATTGGTAGTGAATTTTCCAACGATGAATTTTTCTAGAATCGTTTTAATCAGATTAAACAACTTATAAGAACCATATTATACTACATACAAAGTGTTGGCCCACAGTTGCCGTTGCACCAAAAGATCGACCTGTTAATGCCCGATACAACTGTCAGAATTAACGGATCCAGAGAGATGATTAGTCCATGTCACGAATCCCGAAGAGAACACTGACCATTAGAAAATATGAAAGACTAATCGACACCATTGAGGCAGTCATGAGGCTACATTTATTTCAGGCATCTTTTGGAAGAACTCCATGGCCTTACCCATATTCCCAATTTGTGTATTTACTATAACTATAGAATCCCATATGATGACATCTCTTCGAGGCATTATGTCAAATAGTTCCTATGCCTTGTCAATGCTTCCACATTTTGCGTGCAGGTCTGCCACAAGAATTCACAACTAGAATATCTGGCAAAAATCTCCCTTTGATTATGCTTTGATGGGCGCCATGACTGCTACGAAGCATCTCTTTAAGGAATCTTCAAAATCAACTCAGGCTTTGTCTATGCTTCTACATTTTGCTTCCTATAATACCTTTAATGGATGCCTTCACATTGTTCCAGAGTTCGCACTAAACTAACAATTGGTTTTATCCTTCTTTGTTGTTAGCGGAAAGGAGGGGCTCCAAAACCTCTTTGGGCTCCCGAAATTTACTGTGAAATTGTGAGAAAGTGTAACAAATTCTTAAACTTTTGCCTTTGGAGACTTTTACTTTAGAGTATCATTATGGTTTAAGAAGAAATGTCGAGAACTTAAGGGTAATTGGGAACTTCACCGAAGGTTCTTGTGAGTCTTGGAATTATGGAAACCTCTAACAAGTTTTGTTTAATTCTAAAATGTTCAATAAAGTTCAATATATCTTTTAAAATGTCAACAAATGGTAAGTGTAGAGGCTTAGGAGATCTTTGGGAATTTTCAAGGTCTAAGATTATTTGGAACCATTGAAATACCAACAATAATGAATTTCAGTTTTTTAACAAGATTTAATAAAACATAGAAACATTTTTAAAGAGAAATTTTGAACAAGTTTGTAAATATGGTAAAAAGAGGATAATTCATACATTTTGATTGGCATAATATTTTTGCTTGTAAATTGACCACATCATCAATAATAACCTCACAAAACCCCCTATTAAATCATTCTACCCCATCTTTTATAAAAATCTTGATTTAATCATTTCTACAAACTGCCTAGTGAAAATGGTAGTTTAATATTTCTCAAATAATAAAAAAATTTGATATGAAAACTTGCCGCATTACATTAAATAGCTTTAGGAATGTCCCCACAAAACAGTTTTATTCCAACCCTTACAATTTTTCAAAATTAATTGTTTCCATAAATCATTGCACTACTTGACTACTTCCAAGACTCTGACTGAACAAATCCTCTCTGAACTAGTGTGTCACTTGTAAGTTTAATGTAATTAACTTACACAAAATTGATCAAATGTGACATTCCTAAGATGGGAAATTATGATAACTATGGTGGGAAACAAGCAACACTATCATTTTGTGACTAAGAGCGACTCGAAGAAAGTGTTTGACACATGACAACACTTGCCATTTTGTCACAAAAAAGTTTAATTTCTGTGGTGTCTAAATGAGGATAACAACTTTGATAAGAGGCCATAAAAATAATTCAATTTTTTTATTCAAATCATTAGTCCTCTGTAACATTCTTTCCTAAAATTTATCTTTTATATGAATCAATGCATTTCTAAAAAAATAGATACTTTATTTTCAATAGGATTTATTTCATTCTTTTCTTTCCTTAGGTCCAACTATAATTTTTCACTAACTTTTATCTCTTCCTTTGAGCTTTTTGTTCCCATAATTATGCTTTTTTTATTAATTTATCTAGTTTCACTTGCACTGTCTTTGCCAATGTATTGGCTTGCATCAATTTTGTTTAAATTATTTTGAATTAATGCTTTTTTTGTCATAATTATTTGTGGTTTCATAAAATCTTTGCTTCAATTCATTCAATTCCATCTTTGGTTGTTCATTTACATTTCTTGTAATTGTAGATGTAGAGGTAGACCTTTTTATCCTTTTCTCTAAATTAGTGCTCTTTTTATATGTGTCTTATTTGTTAGGCTTTCCTATAACAATTCTATTTGATTTTATAACCTATTTTTTTAGTCTCAATTTAGCAATGATGTGTATACCACATCATCACTCATTTTTTATACATTAATCTTGTTACAACTTTTCATTCCACTAAAATCCACAAATAGTGGTTACTCTATACTTAAAGCGATGCATCTAATCGTCTGGTTTATTTTAAAATTTAGACACAACAAATATGTAATCCATGGTTTCTATATTTGGGTCATATGTAGGGAATGCCTTAGTTCTTGTAGGTGCTAAAGTTACAAAAATGTACTCTCTAGCACTTGCTTCTTGTGTCTTAGATTTTTCTTTCTTTCTTGTTAAACTCAACTTTGTAATCAAAACTTGGGACTATTGACATAATCAAAATCTTAAACGACAAAGAAATAGTTTTAATGTTGGGGGGCATTTATAATTGTTTGAGGGTAAGGATTAACAATTCCTATCCCAGTCACACTAACAATAGGAAGGGTGCCTACTAGAAATAATTTATTTTAGGTGGGGGTGAAGATAGTTACAACTATCATAATATTTTTCTTCTTCTCATGACCTTGTTCACTAAGATTTTCTATAGGATATATATCTATTGACCTCTCCTAAATGTTTTGTTGTTGTACCACATTCTCTCCACTACTACTATTTGTACTATCACCACTAGTAGCACTAGATTCTCCACCATCCCCTTTAAAAATTGAATCTTGCACAACTAAATACCCTTATAGTACTAGTTATGATATCCTTTCTTTGTTTCCTGTCCTAACGGAGCAAAGCTTGCCCTCACGTTTCTCATCAAATGGATGGAACTCGTTACTTACCCACTACCTTCTTTCCAACCGGTCACGTGAACTTCTCTCCCGAAGGATGGTTTGTTAACATTAGGCAGGTCAGTCTAAACTCTATTCTTGCCCTCACCCAATCTCTCTCCGGTTATACTCCTCACCCGCCTACACGGAGGACTAGCTCAACTAAACCTAACTTCCTCTATCTCGTATTTCTAAATTCCTCACCGGTTCATCCCTCCATCCTCACCCCCAGGAGGAGCTAGAAAGGATGGCCTTTGCCCTCACCCCCAAAGCTAGAAACGTTGGAAGCTATGGCTTTCTTGAACTCCCTTCCGAATAATCCAGTAGGATAGGAAACAAAGAATATATAGGCAAGAATAACTCAACTTAACCGGGCTCTGAGAACCTTCCCTTGACCGTGTAACAATACTTTGTTAACTCAACTACTCGGGGGCAATCCAACAACCTTCGTACTTTCTCGTTGGGGTGAAGGATAATCTCTACTCTGCCCACCTTCTCTACTCAATTAATATACCTCCTTATTCTAGCAGGCTATGCCTTCGACATCGACCATATGGCCTTAGGGGGCCGGGGCCCTAACTTCTTACTTGCTTGGGGGTGAAGGCAGGCAGGCGGTTGGCCCTCCTAACGAGCTAGTTGACTTCCTTCTAGAGCTGTTACCATCTTTCTCAACTACTTCCTTCCGACCTTCCTTTTGACCTTCCCGCTGATTGAACCAGTTGCTCTCTCTCTATAGTGACTGAGATGGGAATTCCACTTCCTTCTCGTTACATCCCCCACCCCTGGGTAATGGGAGGAGCTACGACTTCTACCCTCTCACTGGACAGAAAAATCAAATGGATTTTTCTCACAGAAAGAAACAAAGCGACTGGAGACTTCCTTCCGGAACTGCACCCCTACCCTAGCTAGTTCAACCCTACTCTACCCTACCCTACCTAACTAGGAGGCACCGACGTTGGGGTGGGTTGGGGGAGATAAAGGGGTTAATTAATCAGCTTGCTAGTAGGTGGCAGGGAGTTATAGTAGGGAGGTAGATTAGTTGGTGGGAGGGAATAGATGGGCCCGGGTGGGGGGTGATAGAAGGCGCCGGAAGGAATTCAACTACATTTCATTCTTCCATAGTAGTTCATTTCATTGGATCTTGCCTGGGGAAGGAACTATATAACAACTTGGGGCTGGCCAACCCCACCCACTAAAGGCTGGCCGTGGCTCGGATGGACAAATTGCTTTCTCATTGAACCATTTAATACACTCTATTCTCCTTGCCCTCACCCACTCTTCGCTAAAATTCCCTCCCACCCCAAATCAAGGGATAGATAACTTCACCCACGGTTGGCCTAACTCTATCATCCATCGAGAAGTAGGAAAGCTATCCAACCTATAGCTAGTCGATGGTAACAACATTAACTACAACCCCACCCCCACTGAGACTAACCTTCATTGAGCACCCCTGGGAGGGAGAAGCCTACTTACTGCTTGAGCCCAACCTGATATTGAATTGAGCCCAACTCCTACTACCCATTGTTCACCCACGGTGTGGGATGGAGACCCTCGATTCAGGATGGCCCACGGTAGATTATTATGTTAGCTGCCATGCGACCTGCCCGAAGGGACCGACCATGGCCCCCCTGAGAGGTAGATTCTATTCATGGGAGTCCAACTATTCTAAGGAATCAACCTGCTAGGATAAGCCTATAATTCCCTCCCACCTTGGGCCCCTCCCTTTTGCCATAGTAGGGCTATGGTAGTCGGTAGATTCTAGTTAGTTGGCGAATGGGATGGTGGGGTTGGACAGACCTATTCACCTCTCACAAACCCCACTGACCACCCTACTATTCTAAGGGGCCTTGGGTGGGAGGCAACCCCTTTTGTCCCCCCATCCGCCCCTTTTAGGTGGGAGATAGGCGGGGCCTTAGGTCCCTTTCTTGGTCGGTAGCGAAGCTGTCCCGACTTGAGGCAACTACACCGACTTGAGGTCCTCTCACCCCACCTAAGGCCATATGGTCGGTGCTGAAGGCTATCTTGGGTGGGAGGCCCTCAACTTATTGCCCCCCACCCAAGGCCCCTTAGAATAGTAGGGTGGTCAGTGGGGTTTGTTTCGGGACCGACGCTATAGTAGTTGCGACGAGTATGGTCGGTCCCAAAGGGGCATGGTCGGTGGGGTTGGGTTGGGGGGTCGGGGAGGGGTCTTTCTCACCCTATTGCCTATAAACACCCACCCCTGGGCGTATCTATATCCTCCCACGAAAAGACGAAATGAACCTACTGACTCAAATTGAAGAATGACTGATTCCCTCCTTATGCTAGCAGGCTATGCCTTTGACACCGACCATATGACAACTACTATAGCGGTGGGAGGGTGGGGGGGATTAGCCAGGATTAACCATTCCGGAGAACTCCCACACACCCCCCCTACTATTCTATGGTGGTCGAGAAAGGCCAGATTCTCTACGTAACATGCTATAGGGTGGGAGGGAATCATAGTTCCCTAACTTCCTTAACTTCCAACCCACGTCAATCATCTACAAATTTGAATTCGATTCCATTCCTGCTACCCTGACCTAATAGGATAGAGGTTGTAAAAACCATCTTCCTGCTGAACAGGCCGTAGCTGGAAGAAACCGATGACGAAATTGATAAGTATGAGATGGACCTTGCTGACTAAGTGGTTGTGGTTGCGGTGGCTATTGTTGTTTTCTTGTCTTGTAAGTTCATGCCGAAGATGGAGAATATAAACCCTCATAATATCGGTCGGTAGATGCATATTTATAAGCCGCTCGTGAACAACTAGATATAGTGAATTCGCTGGTCTGATTGAGGCGGGCCCTACTATTCAACTATAATGGGGGGTGGGGGCAGGTAGGAGGGAATCATACTGTTGATAGATCGTGCCATTATTCCATCAACTGAGAGCGAGAACGATCGAAACCGAATCCGACACTAAGGATTTGAAGATAGAAAAACATTAATTTTACTACTTGGAGTTGCATGCCCTTGGGCTTGCAAATCATCTTTAAGGTATAGAAAATCATGAGGTTTTATAATGTTTATCGATGATACTAGATAAACAATTCCTTGTCTTGTGGGCCCCAAACCACCACTTTCATAACCTATATTTTGGGTAATGGCTTCCCATTTAAATAATATATATTTTTTGTAGTGTCAATCAAATTAGGTTTATATGAATATTGTACATTGAGATCCAAGGGTTGCTCTTCCCTATTAATATCTGGTTAAGCATCAATTGCATCAAAGGAATGCTCTCTATTCCAAAATTCGTTAAACCCTTCATCTTTTAACATCTCAAAGTTAACAACATTTTTTGGTTTGCCTAGATGCTTCCTCATAGACTAAAAGGTAGTTATTTTTATTGTGTCCACCCAATCTCTATTCAAATTTTTTTTAGTGACTAACATTTTTTTAAACTAAATTTTTTAGCAACTCTTTAATAAAAATTATATCTCTTGGCTGAAATCCCAAGCTATAACTGTCTCCATGGATGCAATGCCATTGTTTTTGTTGACAATTGTTCAATAGTAATACCTTTCTCAAAATACATTTCTTCCATTACTTTTTACCTCATCCTGAGAATTCTCCTTTTTATAAATCTTTCTAGCAAGGGTTAAATTTCATGTTGAACTCTAGATGTAACTTTTTTATTAGCCACAAACCTTGCTTTAATCACCTCACATGGGTCATACTACCGGTAAGTTTCAAGATCAAATCTTAAAAATGTGTAAAATTTCATGTGCCATAATTATTATTTTTCTCTTGAATGTGAACTCTCCACATGCAAAAGGTAAGGAAGGAAATATGCTCTTCTTTTGCTAACTAACAAAGGATAGTTCATTTGTACTATCTAGCTAACATTTGCATCTAATACAAAAGCCCTGTATTGGAAGTTTTTTGTGCTCTACTCTTGATCCATAAAATATTAGCACAATATATTCTTCCATTAAGTACTGGCTAGCCAATTATTCTTTTGTTCCCAGTTGAATGCAATTTCTACACTTGACTCTAGCAATCTAGCAATTGGAGTATTCCTAATCACATTATAAGGGAATGTGCAAGATCATGGGGGTCCAAAAAGTGGCAGTGAGGAAAAAAACTCCATTTTACTTCACCAAAATTGCAAAAAAAATATGTTGAATTTTTGTATGGGTCGGGTACAATATCCATTTTGGTTTGGTAATACCAAACCAAAACATATATCCATTTATAACGGATATCCATTATAAAAGGATATCCATTTCCCGAAATTAATTTTCATCAATTTATGCAAACAAAATGGATGAAACAAACTAGATATCCATTTCAAAACAGATATTTGTTTGAAATAGATATCCATTTCGAAACGAATATCTGGGATATCCATTTTGAAAAGCACACTTCAGTAAAATGGGCATAACTTTTGTGTTATTGATCAAAATTTTAATTTTTTTATAGGCGTTGGAAAGGTGATTTAGAGCTCTACGAATGGATAAGATTATTTTGATAGATTGAGCACAAAAATTAATTGTAATAATTTTAAGTTCTTCCTTAATTTTTAAATTTTTAAATGCTCATAATTCTTGCATACAAAGTCTTTTTTTCATGGTTTTTTTTGCAATAATCACCCTAAATGATTTGAAACATTAAAGAAGTAATAAATAATGAAAAAAAATGTTTTTTTACTAAGGAGGGTAAAAAATTTCATAAATCATCATAGAAGGCCTCCTTGTTGTCTTTGATCCTATGCACACCTTTACCCAAGTTGAACTAGGAGAACATATATACATATCCCTCTATCTATTTAGCTATCTCCCCCTCTCTCCCCCTCTCCTTCATTTACCCACTCTACCTATCTCTCCACTTTTCCCTCACTCCGCCTTTATCTACATCTCTCCTCTCTCTCTCTCTCCCTCTCTACCTACCTCTCTCCCTTTCTCTTCCCCTCTATCTTTCATAGGTTATATATATCCTTACATATCTCTCCCTCTTTCTATCTATATCTCTACCTATCTCCCTCTATATATGTCACTCCATATTTCTATATCTTGCTACTTCTCTCTCTCTCTCTCTATGTCTCTCACTTCCTCTCCCTCTATATATTTATATAATCTACATTTTCACCAAGTTATCTCCATATCTCTCTGTCACTCATATATACACACACACCCTATTTATGCCTCCCTATATCCATCTCTTTGTCTATGTCCCTCTCTCCATAAATCTCTCCCTATCTCTATTACTTGTCTCTATCACCTCCTTTCTCTCTAACTCTTTCCCCCTCTATCTATATCTCATTATCTCTACCTCTCTCTCTTATTCACTCTCTCCCTATCCCTTTCTATCCATATATTTCTATACCTCTATCTCCATATCTCTCTATATCTCACTCTATCATTATCTCTCCCTCTTTCACTCTCCCACTATATATTGATATACATGATCTCTGCCCCTATTCTTCTCTCTCTACCTCTCAACCTATCTCTATATCTACACACTCTATATATTTCCCACTCTCCCTCACTCTATCTCCCCCCTCTCTATCTCTCCCTCTTTATCTCTACCTCTTTATCTCTCTCATTTTCTCTATCTCTATCTCTCTATCAAGGGTACTTGGCGAGAGAGGTAGGGAGTGGGAGAGACCTAAGAGGGAGAGAGAGAGAGGGAGAGGGAGAGAGACTTGAGAGGGAGAGAGGGGAATCTAGGGGTGGGAAGGAGACACTTGAGGAGAGAGGAGTGGGAGAGAGAGAGAGAGGAGAGCTCAGGAGAGAGAGAGTGAGAGAAGATAGAAAGAGGGACAAAGAGAGAGAGTGAGAAAGATAGGTCTAAAGAGGGACAAAGAGAGAAGGAAGGAGGGAGGGATGGATAGGTAGATAGTTATGTCTAGAGTTAAATAGATTGATAGGGAGAGGTCTAAAGAGATAAAAAGAGAGGGAGGGAGGGAGAGAGAAACAAGTGGAGGGATAGGTCCAAAGCTTAAGGGGAGATAGTAAAATATAGAGAGGTAGAGAAAGGGATAGAGAGACATAATAATTTATGAAGATTTTTTCATCTCCTTACTACAAAAAATATAAATATTTCAATATTGATTACTCTTTCTAATGTTTCAAGTATTTTGAGATGAGTGTTACAAAAAATCATGAAAAAGAGACTTTGCATGCAAAAGTAGTGAGCATTTGATGTTTCAAAAATGAAATATTAAGTTCAAATGATTATGTCATGTCCCCTTCTTAGTGACATCTTTCGGAGTACAGATTGGCCTATTACATGACCCTCGTAGGCTGATAGACTGGATAGAGGGTCACTTCGGAGCTTGGCTCAGCTTTAGTTAGCAGAGATTGATCAGTAGTCTTTCGTTTTGGCTCAATCGGAGACTTTTTGCAGAATTGCTATTTTTAGCAGTTCCTGGCAGGCAGTGTGGGACCCCTGCTATTTTTAGCAGTATGGCTTTGGCAATATCCGGAATCACTTCAGAGTTCGTCAGCATCAGACGGATCAGTAATCAGATGAGTAACGAGGAAGATATTAATATTTAATTATATTGATTAAATATTAATTATTTAATGATTTATAATATAAAGTTATAATGTTATATTATAACTTAAGTGTTTTGCCTTGAGGGGTGCGCCCATCATCAGAAGGGGCCAAAAGTGACAATTAAATTATATTAAAATATTCAGCTGTGACTATTGAAATATTAAAAGATTAAAATATGAATATTTCATTAAAACCCTATTCTTAAGGAAATCGCACTTTTCAGCATAAAGGGGGTTTTGCCTTGGGTTTTGAGGATTATGTCATTTTGTGAATTGAAAATTGATCAAGTTTCGTCCAGAGCATGGAAGCCTAGGGTTTCAGTCTCAGAGCATTGGGGAACGAGCCATCTCCAGTGAAAGCGATTCAGAGGGTGTGAGATATCATCCGATTTATTGCCAGGCAAAGAGGTTTCTTCATTCAGAAGAAATTACAGAGCTTCATAGAGATTAACATATTCAGGGGTTTCAGAGTTGGATTCAGTTGAAAGAGTTTCTTCAGTAGATGCGCCCATTTTTGTCAGATCTGAAGACTCCAGATAAAGGCCATACTTATTTGCTGCAGCTTCAAGCTGTACATTTGCTGCATACAGGCCGTACCTCTTCATAAAAAGCCGTACCTTTCCTCTGAGAGCAGATCGCTTGCCTTTCTTGCAGTCTGGCTTCACAGTAGAAGGCGCTTGGCATCTGGGAGCATTGGATATCATCTGGCTAAGGGGGAGTTTGCATTTAGATAGCCGTACTGATCTGATTTCTCTCTAAGGCGGCTGAGATCAGGTTTTTAAATATTTCCAATTCATTTATCTTTTCACTTGCATGTCAAAAATCCATCACTGTAATGATTTGGAATGAACAATAAATATGCTGGATCTCTATTTCAATAGCTATTTGCTTAGTTCACACCTATTTGGAATTATTTAGATTTTAAATCAATTTTTGCAAAAATCGCATTATCTCTTTATGCTCAAAGATCACAAAAAAAACCAAAATACATCAAAACAAACAAAAAGACAGTCGGATTCAGAAACAGGGGAACCAAGGGTTTCTACAGATTATAATTAATTTTTTGTGTACAATATAAAAACACTACCTAGTCCATTGCATAGAGCTCTCAATCACCTTTCCAATGCCTATAAATAATCAAAATTTTGATAAGAAACACAAAAGTTATGCCCATTTTACTAAAGATGGTTTTTTAGGTCTTCAAAATAGATATCCATTTCTTTTTTCAAAAAAATAGGTACTTGCTTTCCAAAATGTGTACCTGCTTTCCAAAACGGATATCCATTTTTTCTAATAAAATTTGCAGCCTTGGGATTTCCATTGGGTTTGCATTGGTTTTTGGTTTGGGATTGCCAAACTTGGAAAGTCAACTAAAAAAATGTATTTACAAAATTTCCGTAGTTTTTCAAAGTTTGCCCTTGTGGCTGGTGACTTTTTTTTAATCCAAATTTCATGAAACAAAAAGGGTTTACAGAAAAAATTGTCAGTTTTCCACCAATATAAGTTATGCCTTATTTTGAATTTAATAAATAATTATTATTGATTTTCTACATACATTATGACTAAAGTCCTGATTGATAGGTTGATTGAAAAATTTCTATAACTTTCAAACTACTTAACATTTTTCGAACAGGTACAAGATGCGTCACATTCTATGCTTCACATACTATAGGATAAAAAAAAATGAATTTCATAAATTTTTGACCAAGTTATGGTGGTCAAACACACATGTTTTAATAATTCTGAAATGTTCTAATAAAAAAACACAAAGTTAATTATTTACATGGAAAAAATTACAAAAAAAATTATGGGACATCTGAACATGTGTCCTCTACATATATTGAAAGATTCAGATTTTTCTTTTTGTACTTAGGTTGGTCATACATAAGGGGGCAACCCTTTGGTGAAATGGTGGGGCTTCTTGCTTGTAGAGCCAACAACCAAGGTTCAAACCTCGTAGGGTCACTCTCTACCGAATCAACAATGGAGTTTTTTGTTTACCCTTGTATTAAGGGGATGCTCCTTAGTGAACTGGTGGGGCTTCTTTCTTGTAGTGCCAACAACCAAGGCCCAAACCTTAATATTAATTTTTTTGGGGTGGGGGGCCTAACTCGATTGGCTAAAGAATCCTGTTGTAGGAAAGAGGTCACGAGGTCTAGTCTCCCCCTAAACCCGTGGTACTAGAGGGTGTGTCGCGCCAACACCACTAATCACGTGAAATTTTTTTATCAAGAGAACTGCAATTTATAGTGGGACGGATACCCGACCGATACCAGTAGTCTAAAAAAAAGAAAAAAAGGTTGGTCAGACATACACCTACTTCTTATCTTTTTCCTGAAAATTTAGTACCATTGCATTGAAATTTCAAATTTTCGCAAAACATATTTACTTTTTTGCAAAAAATGACTAGTAGCCTAGAAACTAAATTCAATTTTCTACAACTTTTGTTGTTACATATTTTTCAAATTATGTTAATAACCTATTCAAATTTTTATGTCAAGTTGCCTAACTCTGTTTTTCTGAATTTTCATTGCCACTTAGAGGCCTAGTTTGGACCCCCATGATCCTGCACTGACTCATAAATTGGAGCCAAAAGGTAGTCCAAAAAGCTACTGTATATAGTTCCTTCCATTATGATGCATCCTTATATTTTGGCCTAATTTAAATAATGGAAGCAACCTTGTCGGCTAATCATTTGACCATGGCTTAATTTGGAGCTTATTGGAAAGAAAGGTTACACTAAGCTACCCTATAAATAAATGGCACAATAGGTTGTGAACCTAAAGGTATTATTATTAGAAGTGGAACCTCCTTTAATCATTAAAAAATGTTTGTGCATGGATTCTACAACATGGCCAATAAATTTGTAACTAGAAGGTGGAAGAACATAATGCATATTACACACCATTTCAAGGATGTCTGCATCCACATATTTATTCCTATTCAATCCCAATATAAAATACTAGCATAGAAATAGTATCATGAACACATGATTTAGAAATTTTAAGCTTATAAGGAGGCTTCACGTTATGCATATTACTATCAATTTTTATTCTTCTAAGAAAATATTCTTTGAAAATTGGAGCCACTACTTCATAATCATGAGCAATTTTCTTTGGGTTAGTGTAGATTGATCCAAAATATTTAGGTGGAATTTCCAACCCGCAATCAAATTATTTTACGATAATGGACAAGATTTTTTCTTGACTTTGTTAACAATTGCTCTTCTATTTTCATCATAATTTTAGGCACAAAACATGATAAATTCTTGGAAAGGGTAAACTTGAGGGAACATCACGTGTCCCAATCCAACCACACATGGTGTAGTGATACTATTATTTGGTAATGGTTTGTTAACCTACATTTGAGCTAATGCCTTATTCTTAGATGCATATCTAAGTTGTGAGGTCAACCTACCAATTATTATAGAATCATAAATATCATTATTCATCAGTAAAACCTAGGTTTTTAAGAAATTTGGTGTAGTCTAATTTTTTTATTACTAGTTTGTATTTCATTTCTATGGTGGTAGACATGATTGTAAATGCTCAACCCTGAACCCTAAGATTTGAAATTTTTGAAATTGAAGGCTCATTATAAGTTTAGTAAATTTGTAATATAAAGTTTGAAGGAATGCAATATTTTTGTCTTACACTTACTTGGAAAGATGAATTTCTTTTGCACATGCAATGCCCCTCTCCCTTCCAACCAACAACACTTAGCCATTATAACTTGATTTAATTGTCTAGGTGCAATACTATGTGCAATAACTTTCTAAGTTTCATGTTATTATCAAACAAGTGTCAAGTGGAAAGCATACAAAGAATAAGAAAAAAAAGTACAACATTAATAATATATTTATACTATATTAATATATAGTATAATAGTATATTATAAATTGAACCTAATTAAAAAATACATTATTAAATACAAATAAAATATCATCCTTTTGATAAATCATAAATGATAAACTTTGCATTGTCTGATGAATGCAGATCAATGGATTAAGTTCTATTCTGAACCCAAGTTTTGACAAATCCAAATTTGAACTTTTTTTGATATAGGTCTCTTTAAGAGACAAGTGTCAACATTTTTTTTAATGGGTAGATAATTATAGTTGACTTTACCACTTCATTAAATTCACCACATTTGATTGGTGATGACATTAATAAATAGAATTTGGGGCTCAGTAAGCCTTTTAAAAGGCACACACTTGTGTCATGAAATCAATGACAACACATATAATATAGTAATATATGATAAATATAATATTATATAATTATTAATAAATATAAGTAATAATAAATAAAATATATAATTTTAATGTTTAAAAATTAAAATGTGATTTAAATGTCATCAAGTCCCATTGGCAAAGTGCAGTTTTAATGCCATATCTTGCAATTTAAATGTAATCTCCTAGTAGAAATTCCAGTTGGAAAATCTAAGATCACACTAAATCATAATCTTGAGTGCACTTGAGAGACATATGACTTTTGAGATGAGAATTTTTTTAATGACAATGGAAATTAGAGTATAAAGTTGGTAAGGAAGGAATACTTTTAGCTTTAGAAATAATACCTTAATAGTGAAATTAATTAAGTTGTGTGGCAACATTCAATAAGAAACTTACTACTTAGGTTCAATTGCTTTATTGCTTAGTATTACATTATCGAGCATCAACATTAAGGAGTCAAGAGAAAACTCTAAAAGTTAAAACTGATGACATTCATCATGGCAACTACACAAAAGGTAAGTTATTTTTTATAAAAATTGAGAATGACTACACAATATTATTTTTGTAGCTCTTAGTATGATAGATATTGGATAATTTATTTGTGTATGACTATATAGGACGCTATTTATTTTAGTTTCTTGGAATGAAGAAATACAAGCCCTTATCAACTCAAATGCATTATATTAAGAATTGATAGTTTTGAGTTTTGCAAATGATGCATACTCCTATAGATGGTGGGTCAATTTTCATAAAGATAATTATATGTATGAGAAACTTAAAATTAGAGTCAACACATTAATTTTTTAATATAACAAGTTATTGACAATGACTTGTAAAAAATAATTTAAGTTCTCTTTATTGACCTCATTGCTACCCATATATGGTGGTTTCTTGTAGATATGATGCTAAGTTCTATGATTTTTTTTTTTTTTTTTGAAAAGTTAAACAACATTTACGGGGACTGTACCCTTCACAATGAGCCACTAGGGCCAAAAAAGGACAAGACTAAAACAGAAAACATTAATAGAAAAAAAAACAGAGACAACCTAGAGACAACACACAAATAGCCGAAAAACAACAGACATACTAGCAACAGGAGCAACTAACTGGCATCATCCCAGTTCTTAATCAGGAGGTCGACTGCCTCATCGCCCACCCACTCTTTGTTTTCCTGGCTATTATTCCCCTCCAATTCCTCTTTTATGACATTTGACAATGCACTAGTAAAAAAGTGGCTCAGTTTCATTGTGAAGCGGGTCAAGCCCCTAAATCTTTTGTCCCGAGTGTTTAATCTCTTCGCCACCATGTCCGAATCTTCCCCAACATCCCTAGTCTCCTGAATCCCACCAGGCTCATTCACCAACGGACAGTGCGAGTCAGAGCCATGGCCAAGAATCTTGCTGTCCATCGGAGTAGGTAGGGGCCTCTCCCCCATGTCTTCAATCTCATCATCAGACTCTTCCTCCTTGTAACCCATGCTGTCCGACTGCTCCACCTCTGAGTCCTCAATAATTAATCTCTTTTTGCTGTTCTTGGCCAGCCTCCCCGATCTCCTCCTATCACTTTCCCCACTAGTCAGCTCCGTGATCCCCACAACCGTATCCCCTCTGGAATCTTTCCCAACTGCATTCTTGCCCTTGCCATCCTTAACAGTCACAGCCTACATGCATTTCTCCTTACCTTTTCTCAGCTTAGTGACATTATCAGCCGTGCCAGCCTGAGTGGCCTTTAGCTCATAGAGCCCTTCCGCCGCACTGGTATGAGCCATACCTAACCCACCCTTAAGCTTTTTGGTGGCCAAATTGGTTTTGACACTCCCCAAATTGTCATTAAAAGGCTTTCAAGGAGGGCTCTTGGACTCGGCCGGGGAGATATGAATCGAAGAGATGGGTTCAATGTTCTCAACACGGACAGTGATGGCTTTAGGCGGGCAGAGAGCAAGATGGAAGTGGTACAGGTGAAGGATAAGCCCTTGATGGAGCAGGAGTGGTGAGAGATCACAGGGATTACGATAGGCCACCGCATTACATTTGTCCACCGAGCTTTCCAGGTCCATAAGAAGGAAAAATGGAAAGCTAAGTAGCATTTTATGTCTGAGATGGTTAAGCAGAGGGAAATGATAGAAGAAACAAGTTTTGTACCTACCTTCCAGCGTCACATATTTCATCAGTGCCATGCAGACCATGTACCATGGCTTAGGGAGCTCAGCTCTTTCAAACCCCGCCTGATTCCTGACCGGAGTCTCCTCACCTCTGAAGAACGCCTTAAGGCTCTCGTGGTCTAGGTTTTTGGTGTGTTTAGGATATTTTTTCCCCTCGCACCTCAAACCCGTAGCCTGCACAATGACATCCTCGCTAACTTCAAATGAAATCCCCCCAACGAAAACCCTTCTGTCCTTCCAAGAACTAGCAAATTGTCCAGAAAGAATAGGATCATGGCCGACCAGTCGTTCCATAAGCGAGGCAATTCCTCCCTCCATGCAGATGTGCCAAACCAGAGGGTTGTTTCAGAATTCATCAAAACTATCCGGCTCCGTCCAAACATGATCTCCACCCATTTTGTCAGCCTGCTAAGGGAAATCACAGAAATGTAAAAAATACCAAAGACAATCGTTATGAAAAACATTTGTTAACATTGTGGATGACCACATAATTTCGAATTTGTCACTCATAGATTTCTTATTACTAGGTTATGAAGTATAGTGAAATTTTTGTTCAACTTCATGTAATAGAGAGACAAAAATAGATTTTGGAGGACATACTCAAGGTCATTGTCACGGATATAGACTTAGAGTTTAGAGAGAATTTTTTTGTATGTTTTAAATTTTTTGATATTTATTAAAGAAAATATCCACTCCCAATTATGAATTGTTAACAAAATTATAATTTAATTACTATGAGTTACAACAAATTGCACTACCAATGGATGGACAATGGAGCCTATAGTAAAATAATTTTGTAATATGAGTTTCCAACTAAGCATTGTGCATTTAATTATTTTTGAGAGAAATATTGTATTAATTTTATGTATTCTTCATTTAAAAATTAATATAGGACTCAAATCCATTTATGCGTTCAAATTATCATTATTATTTAATTTCTTAATTCAAGAAAACTCTAGTTTGAAGTTTCTAGATACACATTAAACATTTACACTTTGTAGTATATGCTACTATTGTTGATTAGTATGCATTTAATTGAATGCTTGTAAATGCTAAAACTTATCACACAATAATAATATGTTAATTGTTAATGAAAATTGAAAAATGTGTGAAATTTAGATTCTAAAATAAAATAAAATTTAGTTTTGAGGAAAAATATAAACCGTGTTATTTTTTAGCACCTCTTTCATTTTTCTCTATAAATATTTAATAATGTATATTTTTTTGAATAGATGAAATTTTTGTAATGGGGACATATCCATTAATATTTGATAATAAAAATATTACAAAGATCAAGACGCTCCTTTGGAGGACCAAAGAAAAAATAACATAGGGCTAAAAAATAGACAAAATTTTGTTTACAATTGGACTATATAATAAAATATCATATATCTATAAGGAATATCACCTTTATTGGCTTGGGATACATATTATAACATAGTATTTAAAATTTAACCCTGTAATACAGTTTTAGTATCCCCATCTTTACTCGATTATGAGCTTCTAGTGTCAACTAAAAGACTAGTCCACATCCATCAACGTTGAGTCTATAGTCATGACCTTCAAAGTTTTGATGCACCCTACTTGACCCTATGCTTTGTCATAAATTCGTTCTACCCCATTTCTATTATAATAAATGAAACATAGGGTGAAGTGTATGGAGGGTTGATAATAGACCATTTCTGCATGCTAGGATGGAAGCCCAAGCCAACAACCATGTCATCCAACCTAATTAATTACTCAACTACTATCCTAATTTTCTCCTTGGACTCACCCATATTTAGAAAAATAACAATGAACGCCAAGGAGATGTAAGTATTCACACAATATTAATGTGTTCAGGACATGAAAATCTGAACTCCCAAAACTAACCAAATTACGTGAAGCATAATAATTATTTTTATCTTAAAATGTTCTTCAACCTATAATCTAAAATTGCTCCATGAAGGAATTTGTTATTTTTAGCTCTTAGGAACACTATGGCATCCATATTTTCTCTAAATATATTACAATTGAGTGTAGGATTATTTTAAAAATTCATCCAAAGTGGCTTCTATACAACCTCCGTAGTGGAAATTTAATTTCCCATGCTTAGATCTCCCAATATATTCCTAGCTGGAGGTGAGACAAGGTGAGCTGATTCAAAAACTAACTAAACACCATTAATATGCCTTATAACTTGGTCAAGGTGAGGAAAAAATATAGAACAATCAACTACCATGTGCTAAGAGAGTTGTCACAAACATCATAAAATATTTTGAAGGTCCTTTTCTTTGGTGTGGGATTGACCATTTGTTGACTTGTTGATACTTGTCCAATAACACAATAGGAAATTTTGTCAAACTAGTACCTTTGTAATGATGTGCTCATCATTACTTATAATAAAATCAATGGTTTTACAACTTCATGTCTTCAACTTGTACCATTTTTCTTTTATCAAAATTATGACCCACTTCCTCAAACATGTCAAGTTTTGATCAATGACACTCTTAGGAAAGTGTGTCATTTTGGGCATAGCTTGGAGGAGCATTTCTATGACATGTGCCCAAAAGTACAAGTGTCTTTTTTCTTTCCAAAATCTTGACATTTTTTTTTGGGCCCACTAGTTTGGTTGAGTCAACCAAGCTGACTCACTAATTATCTTCTACCTAATAGTACACCAGCTTCAAGTTGTCAAAATGACAATCTTGAGAGGTTGCACCAACCATTAGATATGACCTTTATGCAAAAAATGGTTCCATTTTATAATAGTGTCATAATGGGGCCTACCTAAATTGATGTGTCATTTCTCAATCAATGACATAATGGAAAATATATTCTTGAGAATAATTAGCCACTTAAACACCAAATTTGAACTCAAAGGGAGCCATTAATAGCCCATCACTAAAACTAGATTGGCCACACACTTTTAGACATTTTATAATATATGTATCATATCTATAATTTATAATATTATATTATATTTACTATTGTTGATTTCCTTTTAATCTAATAAGTAATAGGTCTAGTTGGATTTTGTGGCACTACAAGCATGTTCCTTTTAAAAGCTTTTTTAGCTCTAGAATTTATTTTATTAATGAAATCACCAATCGAACATGGTGAATTATCCACTCATTAAATTTTTTGTTGACACTTGTCTCTTAACTTTAAGGAGATCTATTTTGAAAAATTTTAAGCTCAAAATTGAGTATGTTAGAAATTGTACCTATAACAAAACATAAGCCATTGATGTACATTCATTGAATGATCTAAAATTTATCATTTAGAAATACAATATTTTTGCTAGCCATATTATTTTTTTAAACCATGGGCAAATTCCCAAAAAAATCTAAAAATGTAAATAAAATTGAAAAATTCACCACAAATTAAAAAACATGGTCAAATTCATCAATAGTAATAAAAAATGTGAAAAATATTGCCACAAATTAAAAAATCATGGAAAAAATCACTAGAAAAAATCAACTATGTGAACATATTTGAAAAAATCACCACATATATATATTTTAATTCTCTAAAATTGACATATATTTGCCACGAAAATTATTACCTTGAGCTTAGATTTGCTAGGAATTTATATATCTTTTTAGGGGGGTTCCTTAAAGTTATCCTTGTTGGGGGTGAGTGCAAGATAATCCTTGTTGGGGGTGAGTGTAGGATAATGATGGATCAAACAATACCTTTAAGTGGCAATGAAAATACTAAAAAATAGGCTTAAGCAACTTCACATGAAAATTTGAATGAGCTATTTTTGCACTATGTTGTCATCAATGTTGTCATTGATGTCAACCTAGTATGGATATGCTAAGAAGGTTTGTATAGTGTTGAAAAGGTGTTGTAGATGGTGTGTATGGTTTTGAGTAGGTATATCAGATGCAACAAGGCTCCTTGGTTTCCAGGTGCTTCTGAGAAAATTTGCATAAGGACTGTACATTTAAGTGACTGGGAAGTGTTCTATATTTTTCTTCACATTTAATCATTCTTGAATACGTGCTTATGTAGTTTGAAAGTGATGATTAGAGGTATTTGAAGGTGTTATATTCAAATTTTCAGGTTCTAGATTGTGTGGCAGTAGAAGATATGTTTGATAGTGTGATGAACTATTTCTGGCTTGTGAAGAAGGACGTCTGAGAGAAATGGAAGTGCTCAACATTTCTTCGTGCTAAATTTTGTTATCTTGCGGAAATGGGAATGTACTAATATTTCTTGTACCTACCTTCCCTTGTTT
The DNA here is from genome assembly GCA_007115665.2 of Sequoiadendron giganteum. Lineage (NCBI taxonomy): Eukaryota > Viridiplantae > Streptophyta > Pinopsida > Cupressales > Cupressaceae > Sequoiadendron > Sequoiadendron giganteum. Next base: position 463,049,500 of record CM021104.1, on the reverse strand, counting down.
TTTTAGTTTTCAACTATTCCACAAGCTTGGTTCATGAAGTTGTATCTTAGTGATAGTTTGATTGGTTGCATAGGATGATAATATTCTTAGTTTCATGTGTTTCCACCAATATTTTTGCATAGGATGATAGTATTTTTAGTGTAATAGGGCCCTTTTACACTGTTGTATATCCACCTCTAAGATAGGGTCACATAGCTCTTCCACACAATACTTTACACATAGATTTCAACCAAATATGCACTGCATAAAACCCACATTTCTAGGTTGGCACATTACAACCATTTCAAATTTACATCTTATTAATCCTTCACCCTACACATATAAGGTTTTCTATGTTATAATTTTTACAAGGTGGGTACTCATACCCATGAATAAACTCAACACAAAGATATAAAGATACACCATCTATTTTCTCATAAATTTCACAAGTATAAAAACATCCCACACATTATTTCACACAACAAAAAAGAGATTAAAAAAATGGTTTAGTTTCTAACATGAGAATTTTCCATCCAGGTTGAATAAGACTCACCAAGCCCTCTCTTTTATCTTTCCTTAGTCTACCCATCTTCTCTTCCTCCCTCCAACTGGAATTTTCTTATAAATGAAAACAAACAAGAAACTCAAGAACAATCCAAAAGAAAAAGCCCCTTCTCCAATCAAGGAGAAATAATATATAGGAGAAAAAGAACTACCTTCCCCTTAACCACCTAACTACCCAACAAACTCTAATTTTCGCCACTTTTCAAAAGTGGGTAAATAGAGTGGGTTCTAAACTTTATTTAAGGGGTTTTATAAAATAAAATGACCCCTAACCCATAAATCTATCACCTAGGGGACTTTTTAAACAATAAACATAATTAAAAACCACATAAGAACTCTATAAATCACCAAGAAATAATCATAATAAAGGATAACTCAAAAAAATGATAAAAATAAGCTCACATGTTTACACAACCACACAATACATAGAGCAAATCAACATATTACATGACCTTATTCTCCCTACAAGACAAGATAAAAAATTCACAAGGGTAAAGTAATGGAAGTATCTATATGAGCCCCTGCCACCATTGGAAAAATTCACCTATTCACTCAACAATAGGTGTCAGTACGTCCCAAGAATATGAATAGTCGAAGCAACTATCATAAAATTTCAAAAATAATAATCAACTAGGAAATCAAATTTAATAATCATCATAAGTAAACATTAACGTATCAAATCTCATCTCCATAATAACACCTAATTGTACATACACAATATGTAATTGCCTAATAATAATAAAATCAATCATCTCAACGATCCCCAAATGTAATGTAACCCATCAAATATATACAATAATATCACTTCTATCAAGAAATAACCAACAATCCATCAAAACTGAACGTCTTGATCAACACATACTTACATAATCAATGAAAGGAACTCATCTAGTTATCACAAAGAAATCACAACAACCACTAGCTAGATAGAACTAGTCAGTTAATCATATCCAATAACAAAAAAAAATATGAACATCATTGATGTATAGGAACAACCATCACCCATGCACTCATGTATAATATCCACACATAAAAGAACATAAAATATTGGACATAAGTCATCAAAGACCCATAGACTCACCATAATTATGAAAAGATGGGGTCTCAATTTCTGGATAGATATAAGAAATTTTATATAAAAATACGTTCTTATTGGAATGTAATTAAGTACATATATTTATATAAATAAATATATATCAACTCTATTAAATCTATGTATATCCAGCTTTGTAAACTAAATTTATGAAGGAGTTTCAAACACATGAACTCATTTTTCCTTTGAGCAAACAAATTGGAAATTATATTGATTTATTATCATAAATATTAGCGAGTTCTTAAAAATAGAACCTTATGGAAAATCATTGAAAAGTATGAAACATTATTAGAAGTGTTTTTCTATGTATGCTTAAAGTTATATAATTTTACTTATTTGACTTGTTATCTTTACTTTCAAAGATGAGACTTATAGTTTCAAGTCGATGATATTATGTCATCAGTATAACCAAATATGCATTAAATTGGAGAGTAGTTCTTGATCTCTTGGTTCATTTAAAGGACTTGAACAAGTGAAAACTACCAAGATCCAAGGTCTAACGAGAATGTAACATAGGTTTTCGAAGTCAGAGAACTTAACCAACCTAGTTATGTACTGACTTACCGAGTCATCACTATATGATTGAAAATCTTTGAAAAGTCAAACCAGTTGGTCAAATGGTTAGTTTGAGTTAAACCATAGGTCGTGAAGGTTTCCAAGTCGATTCAGAGGTGGGTGAACATACGAATCCACTTTTGAAGGAAGTGGTTAATTTTTTTTAAAACTTTGGCCAAATTAGTGCAAAAGTCTCTGCTTGCACTAGTCGGTTCATTGTGATACAGATTGCATAACTAATCAATAGAGTCATACTTACTTAGAGAAGTGTATAGTTGTATGACTGAATTGGTTATGTAGGACACAACAATAGAGACTCAGATGACATACTAGGGGTTCCTTAGTCTATACTCTTTGTTGAAGGGTAGGGCCATTTCTAGTTGGAAGGTGTGTGGGTGATCATCGGTTTGTGGTTGAAGGTAAATTGTTCGGGTGATGCTCTCCCTTTTGTAGACAACAACATTGAGGTTTGTAAAACAAAAGATTTATCTAGATATGGAAGACTTGACCTTGAAATTGAATTGTAAATTATAAATTTGAATACTTGATTATTTTTAATGTATGAAATTGTAATTGAAAAGATGTATTTCTTTTACAAGTTGAAATGTAATATTATTTTAGATTCAAAATGTTTTATCCTTTCCTTTCAATTATAAAATATGTAATAAATGATGTTAGAAAATTAAAAAAAATACATCCCTATTTTTAAGAAAATATAATTATTTACTTCAAAGTTTAAGACTAAAATAATTATTGTGTTGTGTGACAAATTTACATCCCTATGATTGTTACAGAGAAACGGTTGAAGGTACTGTTAAATCATGAGTTACTTCCAAATCTAAAATATTTGAATTTGAATTTTTGCAAGCATTATGTTTATGGGAAGCAATCTAGATAAAATTTTAAAGCCGATAGTCATACAAGTAAGGGTATTCTAGATTATATTCATTCAAATGTTTTTGGGCATTCTAAATTAGACCCAAATTCTAAAAAATGTATCTTTGATGGTTATGGTGATGAAATTAAGTGATACAAATTGTGGGATCATACTACCCATAAAACATCATGGCATGGATGTAGCATTTAATGATCTCCTTTCATAAATTCAAATATAGTAGATGTTAAAATATTTTTTTTACATGGATATTTGGATGAGGAGATATATATGGAACAACCAAAAGGGTTTGTTTAAAATTGTAACAAAAAATTATTTGCAAACTCAAAAATTCATTGTGTGGCCTAAAGTAGTCTCCTAGGCAATGGTACAAGAAATTTGATCCCTTCATGATGAACCAAAATTTTACAAGGAGTGACTATGACGATTGTGTTTACTTTAAAATCTTGAAAAATGGTTTATTTATTATCTTGGTGTTATATGTTGATGATATGCTTGTAGCAAAAAAAATCATAGTTGAGATCAATGGGTTAAAGACTCAGATGACTAGGAATTTTTATATGAAGGATCTAGGAGCAACAAAATAAATTTTGGGCATAGAAATGCATAAAGACATGGAACATGGTAATCTTTGGTTATTGCAATAGAACTATGTGGAGAAGATCCTCATAATATTCGGTATGAAGAATTTGAAACCAATAAGTATCTCTTTAGCTTCTCATTTTAAACTTTCTTCAAGTTTATGTCCTAGTAATAAAGAAGAAAATGATTATGTCTCATGTACCATATGCTAATGCAATAGGAATTTTAATGTATGCGATGGTATGTTCAAGACTAAATATTTCACATGCATTTGGTGCTGTCAGTAGATACATGAAAAATCCACCTAAAGAACATTGGCAATAGTGAAATGGGTGCTTCGATATCTTAGAGGCACAAGTGATTATTGTATCACCTTTGATAGTTGTAGTGGTTTAGTTTGTGGTTATGTTGAATCTTCAAATTTTGTAGGCGATTTGGACAAAAGGAGATCTATATCAAGTTATTTCTTTACTCTTGCAGGAGGACCTATTTGTTGAATGTCAAAGTTGAACAAGAAATAGTTACTTTATCCACTACTGAGGTAGAGTATATGGTTGTATCACATGCATGCAAAGAGGTAATTTGGTCGAAGGGTCTTTCAGACGAGTTTGGAAAAGTGCAGGACAAGGTGATTGTATTTTGTGATAGTCAAAGTGCTATACATTTGACTAAAAATTTGGCTTATCATAGTAGAACTAAGCATATTATGATTAAATATCATTTTGTAAGATAATTTATTGATGGAGGTGGAGTAGCTCTTGAGAAATTTCATACACAAAAAATTGTGCAGACATGTTTACAAAACCGATGCAAATAGAGAAGCTAAAGTGGACTTTAGCTTCTCTTGGCTTGTAAAAATGGTGATGAATGGGTGCGCGCAAGTATCAAGTAAATTGTTGTCAACGTGGAAATTGTTGGATAATGACAACAATAAAGGAAATAAATCAAATCTTATCTTATGAAAAAGATAAAACCATAAAACAAAACAAGAAAAATAAATTAAAGCAATAAAACAAAGCTAGTTTTTCCTAAAATTAGACAGTGCTTGTTATTTTGAAGATATTATATATATCTTGTTGCCTCGAAGGAAAAAAAATGAATTGTAATTGAATACCAACGACAATTGTGTGAAGATTGTAATCAATTTCTCTGAGCAATAAGAATACCAATACTTTGCCCCATGGATGTTTCCTTGACATATTTTTAAGGTCTTACCACTTAAATTTGTGTCTAATTTGTTATTTTGTTATTCTATTTAATCTTTCCTATTATTTCTTCGCAACTAGCTTGTGTTGCAATATTATTTAAGCTTGTGGGTTTACATTTACATTTTCGCTTCCACAACAACTCTTCTATCTATCGTTGTTAGAATTTTCTCCCAAATTTGACGATCACTACACATTCCAATAGGCTTGAGATAGACTTATAAGAAAAAAAATCTATATTTATCTTTCGTCATCTCCTTTTGTGTTCTTAACTTCTTGATCTATGAACTTGTGAAATCTACAACATACTACATAATAAAAAATTCGTAAAACAAATTATTCTAACATAATACAAATTAGTATTGAAACTAATAATTGAATAAATATTAAAAGATATATATTAATATAATAAATTAAAATATTACATATATTTCTTTATAATAGTTTTTTATAATTTATATCAATTATAAAATTGATCCATAGACCATCAAATTCCAAGCCTATTAAGCTCTTCCTTTCACCGGCTGGTCCTTTGTCCGAGAAGTGAAAATATCTATGAAGTGGCCGGCCCTTTGATCGAGACATGTTAAACTTTATTGGAAATAAAATTTGACAAAATGTCAAGATGGGATTTAAATGTGCGAGTGTGGCGGACTCTGCAATTCGAGTATGGATTTGGTAGGTTCATTTTTTATTCAGCCGGCACAACGACGCACTGGCTATTAACGCCAGCCATCGTCGTTCTCCTTGTCTGTTTACGCCAGCCATCGTCGTTCTTCCTCGTCTGTTACGCAAAGGCTGGCGTTTTTGACCTGGCAAAGTTCCTGGCTCTTTCCAACATTGTTCAAACAGCTGTGATGTAATTCCATCTTTCAGCGATGGCCCAAATTGGTATTTCCTGGAAAAACATAAATTACAAAGATAAAAGCCAGATGAGCCCTGTGACTGCTCTGGAGAAGAAGAAGCAGCATGTTTTATTTTTCTCTTCAAACTTTTGGTAATGGGCAAGTTTTATGTTCCTCCACTCTGTTGCTCCTGCAGTTGCTTATCATCCTACTCAATTCCTCAGCAAGAAACCATTGCTGGGCCTTCTGATCCTCCATCATCTTCACAATGTTCTCAACAAGAAACCAATGCTGGACCTTCCACTGCCGTTGAGACTGATCTGAAGAGTTTTCTACAGAAATTCAATGATATAAGCCATCTTCATGCTCTGATTCAGTTTATCGAAGAGCTATTGAAGATTGCGGTAAAGTTATCTACCCATTTGTTTTGTATAATAGGAATTTGTACAGCTTGACATTTTAGAATATTTTTTGCTTCCCAACAATTTTAGTCATCTACAGTTTGCTTCCCTGGCCTATTCTTGTTAGCATATATTGAGCGTAAATGTACTGTTGTCCAATGCAGTCGGGAGAAAAGAGTGAAGAAGGATCTAGTTCAACAGTAAGTTATTATATCCAGGATGGCCAGACATTCCTGGAGATGGTAGAGAAACACATTGACAGACTTCATAAAATGGTAAAGTTTTCATTTGAGAAATATAAAATCATTCGGTGATAACATTCCTATCTGATTTAACTCTAAACATTTGGGAAATAAATTATATTAAATGGACGTTGATTGTCATAATTTATTTTTCCATGCAGAAAGATTTCATGTATGGCGCAAGTGCAGAGATAGAGAAAATTGTTATAAATTTGCTCAAAGGCGCTGGGAAAATACATTGGGTGGGAGCAGCACTTTCTGTGGTGGGATTTGTATTGGCGAGATTTGGTCAAATGTGTAACAAGAAGAGTGAGTGCCTTGAAATTTTGAGAAGGATGTTCAATCTTGGAAAGCAAATTCTGCAGTTGAATTACCAAATGCCAGACCAAAAGCAGAAACTAAACGAGGCAGTCGAGTGCATTGTTGTAGGATGCACCACGTGTGCCTCCCAACTTGCAACAGCCAAAATTTTCAGGTCAATTCAATTAATATAGTGAAAATAGATAAATTTAAATATAAGATTTCAATAGTCAAAATATTTTAAGTAGTTGCAAAGGTGTTGTAGAACAAAATGAGTTTTAATTAGAACTAGACCTAATAACACTAACAGCAAGTCAAGTTGACTTTATTATTATCATTATATAAGTGCAAGCAAGGCTGATGTCTCTTTGCTTTTATCTGGAATCATTTAATTTCTAGTGTTGGGTGTCTATTTAATCAACATATTTAACGTGAATTCTTTGAAGGTTTCTTTCTGCTTCAGTGAATGCCGATAATTTAAAGGGTGTTCAAGTCAGAATAGACCGCTTGTATAGCGACCTCCAATTGTGGGGTATAATTGACATAGGGAAAAAACTGCCAAAGAATGCTTCGCAGTCGCAGGAACTCTATGGATACCGACCGGCAGGTAGTATTTTTTTTCATTTCTACTGATGTTTTCCTTTAAGTTTTGAGCTTTTCTCTGAGTTTTTCCACAAACTTTACAGTTGGGATAGAGAATGGACTGGAAACAGTAATCCGACTTTTAGATTTGGGTGCACAACATACGTCAGCACGAGTTGTGGTTGTCTATGGTTTCGGAGGAATCGGTAAAACGACACTCGCTGATGCCGTTTATTCACAAATTGACCTCCAGATTTATAAGCACTGCAGAATTCACATGGATCAAAATAGTACCAAGAATGATCTTAAAGTCCTCCAAGAACAGATTTTGAATGGATTGTTCTGCCAGAACGTGAAATTGACAGACTGTGACCAAGGTCGGGGAATGATCTGGTCGCTTTCCAAAAAGAATCCTAATCAGCCTTTATTTCTGTACATTGATAATGGTCTCAAAAGAGCAGATCTGAAACAACTTCTACCCGCAGATTGGGGCAGTTGTCTTCCATCGAAGAGCAGAATACTTGTCACTACCCGAAATCTCCAGGAGACTGACATATTTGTCGGCAGGAATATTCAACGCCAACAATATCTTGTGAGTCCTCTTCCACAGACAGAGGCCAGAAAGATATTGTTGAAGAAAGCCTCTGATTGCAATGATGAATCGAACATAGATGCCCTCCTCAAGCTGTGTGGTGGCGTTCGGCTTCTGCTGGAAATAGCTGGTTCAAATAAAATAGTATTAGAGATGCTCAGTGAAGGAGAGGCGGTGGAAGAGGAAGATATAAGTGACCGTTTGGTTGATTTTGTATATGGCAGATTTTCACCACGTGTGAAAGATGCTTTTATGGACATCACATCCTTCTTTTGTAGTTATTGGTCAAGTAAATCAGTGGCTCACATGGTTGGAAAGGAGGAATTCAAAGCTCTAGAAGATGCTTCATTCATCAAAACATCTGAATTTGGTGATGTGATTGTGCATGACATAGTTCGAGCAAGAGGGAAAAAAATGTCAGAGCAAAATAGAATCACAGACATTGATACCTTGATGAAATTTTTGAAAGATGAAGAGGTATGTCATAGTTACGTACAATGTATGCTGTCAATATTTTTAAGAATACATTTGTTATTCACAATCATGTCATTTATTTTTGTGCAGAAACTCAAAAGTTTGAAATGCATTTTTATCTTTTCAAATGAAGAATATGAGCACCCTCCAATTGAAATTAATGAATATCATCTTAAATGTATGACCAATTCCTTAAGGGTGTTAGCTTATCCAAGATCACAAATAATATTTACGGGGAAGTGTAATAAATCATTTAAAGAACTCAGATACCTCCAAATTCCAAGTAATGTTATTGATTTACCAATGGAATTTAACAAACTTGAGCATCTCGCCTACTATTGGGGCCCATTCATGCAAGGCATGAGTTTGTATAAGGTAAGATCTATCCTCTTCACACCATATCATTTTAATTAACTTTCATGTTAGATTGTATAATGACACTTGACGACCTTTTTTATCGTGCAAATATGCAGCTTCCTCCAAGTCTACGCATGATGTGCATTAAAGATTCTTTTGAGATCAAAGTTACATATTCTAAAATTCCTCTCAAAGTCACTCCAGCTTCCTCACTTGTACAATTATGTTTATTTGGTTGTAAGAGGTTACCCGATGGAATAGAAAAGCTAACAAAGTTAGAGAAATTACATCTACTTCATTGTCATCAGTTGAGGGAACCTCTTTGCAAATTGGGGGATCTCAGCAATCTAAAAGAGTTATGGATACTTCAATACCATGAATTGAAAGAGTTGCCACCAGACCTTGGGAAACTCAACAATTTGATTTTATTGAAACTAGACGGTTGCTTTTCATTAAATGTATTGCCTTCAAGCTTTGTGCAACTCAAAAATTTGAAAAGGTTAAACTTGAGCCACTGTACTGGGTTGAAAGAATTGCCTTTTGGCTTTGGGCAACTCAAAAATCTGAAAGGTTTAAATTTGAGCCACTGTTATGGATTGAAAGAATTACCTTTGGACTTTGGACAACTCAAAAATCTAAAAAAATTAAATTTGAGCAACTGTTTTAGGTTGAAAGAATTGCCTTCAGACTTTTGGCAACTCAAAAAATTGAAACGGTTAAATATGAGCCATTGTTCTAGACTAACAGAACTTCCTTCAAACTTTGGGCAACTCAAAAATTTGAAAAAGTTAGATATGAGCTACTGTTATGGGTTAGAAGATTGGCCGTTAAAACTTTGAAGATTTCATAGAGATGCAGAAGATAGTTTTGGTAGGTTGTTCTTTCAGATTAAAAAACTCGTTGCCCCCTAATATTAGAGAAAATTGTTCTATCAGATATGAATAAATAATTTCTTCAAGGATTCACCGGGCTCAATTGTTATTTTCAAATGACTCCAATCTTTTGTAAAATTTGTAATTACAATGTAAGGTTTGTAATTTTCAGTTGACTTTCCATTTTTTCAATCATATATTATTTTTTATTTATTTAATTTATCTTAAAACTTATATTTACTCTTTTTTTAATTTTTTTTTTTTCCAACTTTTTTTTTTTAAAGATTTCCAAGCAATGATTTATTATTATGAATGAAAATTATTCTTTCTTTATGTACATATAGGTTAATTAAATAAATGAAGTATAAATTAATTTAAAGTTTTTGGGAAGGATAATTTTGTAATCAATGTAGTTTTTGGATATCAAAGATGAAGGAAAGGTGTGCTTAGCTTTTGATTTGAGGATGGAATATGAAGATCAATGATTTGTAGAATTGTTTGTCACAATATAGAAAACTAATGATCTTAATGTGCAAACTATCATTGAAATTTGTGCAAAGCTAAAACTCAATGTGGATCAATTCCACATTTTAGGATTGATCTTGTGGAACAAAAAATAATCTCTAGGTCATGGTTCTAACCTAGTTGAATGTTAGATTGTTGTGATTTGGGTCATTATGATTCCTATTTTCTATTGATTTGTAAGGACTAGTGCTATTTAAAAATACATTGAGAAAATTGTTGAATTATGAAAGTGCATGTACTCCTTAGTCAACTCCCTTGAAGGACTAAGTTTACAGCCTTGGGAAAGTGTTGATTGATAGTATGCATGCATACAATGGCCTAAATGTGAATTCTAATAACAACTAGTGCTCCAAATATAGATGTTCTTAAGAATGCTCCTAGTATGTTTGAATGATCTAGGATGATTCTTAAATGTGTTTTAACACTCAAATGAATGTCTTAAAATACCAAGACATAAAAAAATATTTGCATAAATGTGTGCAAGGTCAACCATCAATGTCCAATGGAAAAGGGTGGGAGTCAATAATCTAAAATTTTAAAATTTTCAATTTTGGGCCATATCCATGTTGTGTACGTGGAAATATACGTGTCACAAGATTGACCTAGGATGAGGAATGTAAAATATTAAGGTGAAAATTAGGTTCATGGATGTGTGAGAAATTAATGAGTTAGATACATGTGGGAATAGGTGCAAATAGTATAGGAATAAACTTTTGAATAATGGAAGTGCATGTAAGTGAAGTAAGTGAGGTAAACAAGGATTAGATGTTGGCAATCAAAAATACAATCCTACAATCCTAGAGGATGTTCACAAAAGCTAGATCTAGGGATATATGTTGATCCAAACTAATAGGAAAAATCATGATCAAATTATGGGCAACTAAGTGCAAATTGACAAGAATGGGTGGATCCTCTATAATTTTGGCTCTACAAAACCATGGAGGGTAATACGATAGGTCTACATAGGGAAAGGAGAAATGCAAGAACAAATAGATCTTCAACAAACCATATCCTATGTATACCAACACTCCATAAGTTTTTAACTAATTATTTATTTATGTTAACTTTCATTGATAACCAAACCAAAAAACCTCTAAATAAATAGATAATAACAGATTGCATATGCAACAAAGGACATAAACCAAGTGATAATTATTTCCCTAGTGATTTTCTATAACCCATATGCACACAATTTATATTAAATGTGTTGTTTCCTCACTTTAATTCTCACCAACCCTTCCCTTTTGCACTTACCACTTGTCACCTATCATCCTCACTATGTGTTCACCTTCTATTCATAGCACACAAACCTTGTCTATTAGCTAATGTCCCTCAAGCACAATTTATCTTTTTCTAACATACACTAATTTTTAGAATTTTCTTCCCTCACATGTACCATTAGATATTCCTCAAACTACTCAACCTTTACCCCTTATGTTGTGTATTTAGTCCTTGCATTTTCTTATGTGGGAATGAGTTGCATGTTTGGCACCATCCTATTCATCTGTATGTGCTCTAACAGATAACCTAGCCGTGAGCAATGTACATGGACCATTGATGTTGGTCCATGTATCGCCATGTTGGTGTCTATTATGGGCCCCAATACTTAATTTCCATACGTTCTTATTTATTTGTAATGGATTACATGGATAGGTGGATATTTTTATTAGTGTGGGAGGTGGATTCAAGTTATTATCTACCACATATTGTATAGGTGGTAGATGTGATAGGCCCTAGTGACTTTTCAACATGATTTATATATATTTTTCTTAAGGGGAAATTTGTGTCTTCTCTTCATTCATAGTACAATAATTAACTAATTTTAGTTATGGGAAAATTACCATATTCCAACATCCCCCCTTAATTTTGACTACAAATGCTTCAAAATCTTCAATTCTCAAAATTTATCTTCATAATGTCTTTGGAAACTTATCTAAACAAATCTACAAAATATTAATTTACTATAGTTTTTGTAAACTTACTCCTATTTTTCAATTTTTATGTTGTTTTTCAAGATAATGAATTTCATTGATTCAAATCATGTCACCTTACTCAAGCAGTCATAATTTTTTTGATTTCTATTATTTTTGATATACAAATATTTATATTTATACAACCTTATAAGAATATCTATAACCTTTTTCCAATTAGATCCATCAATCCATCCATAATTCATTTGTATACAATCTTTGATAGATTATTTCTTCCATTCTCTATTTCAACACATCTTTTTAGAATGATTCTTCAATCCACAACTGTTACAAGGATAAATATCTCAACACATTTATTTTCTATGTCCTTGCTTATGACAATGAAAATATTGTATACACTGCATTCGTTGAATTGATTTGTTTGACACCACATTATCTATAACATATTTTATATTTCTTTTACCTTTAACATATCCAAAATCTTCATTATTTGGCCTCAAACTCGATTCAGTGGGCTCTCTAATTATTTTCCCATACTTTCTTAATCCTTTTCCTTCATACTCATTCTTTTCATAATCTTAAATGCAAAATTCTTTTGAAAAAATTATTTGTTCTTATTAACATAGTTAACAATATTTGTAGATCTTCCAACACATTATCCCCAACCTTACATTCCTTATTTGATGAAGCTTCAAATATATCACACAAATTATTCATGTCACATGAGACATCACATAGCGAAGGATTTGATTTTAAACACGCATTTTCCATCTAGCATGCTACAAATGATTTATTTAACTAATCATTTTATTCTTACATTCTTGATATTTCACCCTTTTGTGAACTATTTTTCTTTTCAAACTTCTTCAAATTTTCTTTGAAATCTTCATTTCTATTTTTAACACTCATTATTTATTCTTAAAAAATATTAATATCACACATAATATTCTCATACATATCCTTTTTTTTCAAATTTATCTTTTCTTCTAATTCTTCCTTTTCTTTCTAACTTTTACTGGTTCTTCTTCCAAAAAATCTCTTTCACACATTAAATTTTCATTCCTTCTTTTCTCTTTTACCAATATTTCTCATTGAAACAAATAATTTCCTTACTGACTTCACATGCCTTCACTCTTCTTTGAAGAAGATTACTTCTCTACCTTCAACAATTGCACCTTTCAATTTTCTATGATTCACAAACTCCTTTGGAGTAGTGGTGCCTTTAATAGATTTGACTGCCTTTTTCTTTGGGGGCAGCTTCAATTACCTTCTTCCATGCAATCTCCTTCTGAGAATATTATGACTTGAGATCTTTCTTTGTGGATTTCAAACTTCCAATGAACCCTTTCCTTGATTGATGATTTACCAAAACATATGATTGTTATCTCCAAAATTGCACCCTTGCTAAGTTGCAAAACTTAACACTTTGGAGAAACATTAGAATATTCCTAGGTTGTGGGTTACCTAAACTTGGAATGGACCTCCAGAGAAGGTTGGCTCCTAAGGTACTCACCTAAACTACTCTAATGACTTGTAGAGGAAAAGGGTAAAAGGATGCATAAACTGAAAATTGATTTTTTTTTTTGAAAAAGGTGATGCACCAAAACATTAACTAGAACCTGTAGAACAACTTACATACATAGTTCAATCAAATGAAAAATATTGGCTTACACAACTCAATTTCAAATGTTTCTTTCGTAAGTGTTTAATAAGAAGGCTTTTATACCAAACTCTTAGAAGGAAATATTTTTTCACAACTAGAAGCATTTGCATTTTAACACAACCTATAACCTACAACAAACACATTTTTCTGCAAGAGGTGCTAACAATGAGAAAAAACTACAAGGAAATAGATAACTTCACAAGTAATCTCATCAATCAAACACTTTCACATAGTAGAACATAAAACTGAGAAGACAAAATACTTAACTTCATTGATTTCCAAGGTATCCACTGGTATACATGTCAAAAGAGCTACAAAACACTATCTTTTTCTCCAAGGACTCAAAAGAAGTCACAAAGTAGAAAAAAGAACAAGTAAGAACTAATAGTAGAAATGATTCAACAAGTGACTATATCCATTCTCCATCAAGATGCATCAAAATAGGAACTAGAACCTACTTGGTTGTGTGTAACCAAAAATCCCATAAAATAGGTCTCAAACTCCCTCCAAAACAAGTCCAAAGTGAAGAAAAGGTCAAATTTGAACTTATCCATCATAAAAACATGAGAAACTGCCCCCTAAATACTCTCATTCCCTCCAAAAAGTGATTAAAAGTTGTCCTACATCTTCTCCATATCTCAACCAACTTCACTAACCTCCCCCCTATATGCTTGCATAGACATAAAAGATCAACTATATTCCCTTAATACATTTACATGACATAATTACACCACTTTTGGATTAAAATAACACTTACCTAAGTGATTTATAACCATATCACTTAGTCAAATGCTTTACATTTATAGTTGATGCAAAATAAAAATTGACATACTTGTGCTTTGGAAGAAAACAAAAATGCATAAGTCATTTTTTCATTTCCTAGACACTTTCATAGGAGGACATAATGTGAGGGTATTAGTTTTAATGAAAATGTTTAAAATAAAAGGCAAAAATGTCTTGGGCTGTCGGCATGTTTAGGGTTGAAATCCTAATGACCAAAACCTGGCCAAACATTCATAATGCATTTCATTTTCACATTGCACTTCTGGAAGTTTCACCCGTCGACATAGGCGTTTTGATTGAAGCTCTATGGAGGTTTCCTGAAAGTTTTTAGCAGATTCTATGCAAAAATAACAAGGCCGAGCTCAGGTAAGCTCTTTTCCTGCATACATTTTGCATTTATCTTCAAATTCTGAAGAAAAACGCTTGTTCTTGAGCTCTGTTATACCAAAATAACGAATATACTTTGGTCTCTCTGTGCATTCCTCCTCATCCTCAGACTTTAACATAAAAAATTTCTATTCTCTATGAAGAGAAAATAAAAACTTGTGTTTCTCTATATGCAAATGAAACTCATTGCTTTTTGTATATATTTCTTTGTAAACTTGTCTTTTGCAAGTGGCAAGGGTTTCTTTCCTATGTTTCATTTCTTTGGCTCGAAAGGTTTGTCCCTTGCATTTTCTTGTTTTTGTAACTGTGATTTCTACACCTCCATGGCCAAAAAATTACATCTTTGCAGGTATCAAGGCCTTATTCTCACCTATGGCTGAGATTCCTCCTTCCTTTATACATATAAACTTGAGGGTTTTCATTTTATGTACACAAATAAGAGTTACTATTCTATGCACATTTTTCCTTACTACCACTACTTACAGGAAACTCATACATTCTGTAGAAATTTTCTTCTTTCTATGGAGGAATAGGGTTACACATCCTGCACTAATTCATGCTTGGCCCCTTAGAAAACCCAGGCCATAGTTCTTCTTCTTGATGAATCTTTGTGTCTTCATGAAGTTTCATGAGCAAACATGGGTTCCTTTGAACTCACCCTAGTTTTGTAGGTCGTGAGCCCTTTTTCATGTATTTTATGGAAAATAAAGATGGGAAACTCCATTTTTCCTGTGGCTCAGCTTCACATACTAACACTTGAGGATTTTAAGAGCTTCACTCCATGCTCTATTCAAGGTTTTCCATTTTTTGTAGCTTCTGTCACTTTTAGTGTTATCCATTCAAATTCGCCCTTTAATCCTAAGGATTCATCTCGGTCTCATAGGAATTATGTAGAAACAACTAGCTAACAAAGCTACTATCCACCCTACCTGCTGCATACAACCCTTTTGATGGTGACATATCTTCAATATTGCAGACCTGTATTCTCTAGAAAACACTTTTGCATGGGAAATATCCATTCTTTCATCCTTCACAAGTGACTTGCTTTTGTCACAAAACATTCTTCATAATAAACTTATGAATATGCTTTTGTCTTATAAAAATAATAAGAGATCTTATGAAATATGATCACTACATCATATAGAAAACATGGGTATCCACATGAAGTATTCATATTTTCTTTGTATTCATTCTTTGCCATATTCGTTGCTATTGTTTGTTCATTTGACTTTCTAAAAACATAGAACAAAAATTACCTTTGTGCAAAATACAAAAGGTGACTGTTCCAAGTAATACTGTAACTTGTCTCCATATCAATAGGACATGATGCCATTACACTTCAAAATGCCTTGTATTTGTATTCATTGCAATAGTAACAGTGTATATAGACATTGGAAATGAAACCATTTGAAAAGCCTTGATGATTCCCATTGTTGCTTAAGTGGTATCCATGACAGTCCTTTAAGCATCATGTTGCATCAATGTCACTATATTTTACATTGCATTCATGACTCTTCTCCTTTTATAGCTTGATGACTATATTTTCAATGCAATGCTACTATGTTGAGTGCTACCTCTATAGACAAGAGCTCACTCCCACTTGGTGGTGGCCTTCCACTATGGCATGATGCCCACAATTTTTCCCTTTGCTAATATGATTGTCCATGTGATTAGCCTTGAAATTGCTCCTTTATGAATATTCAAGAGGTTTAAATGTGAATTGCACTCATGATCATGTTCTTCTTTTAATTGAGTTCTATTTTAGCAAGCATTTTCCATTTATGACAGTGAAATTCATCAATTCACTATCATAGGTGATAGATACTTGTTAAAATTGATAAACATGATGTTTTATTTCATTCTCATCCACCTTTAAAATAGAGGGCAACATGTTGGGCTCAACCCTTGGGGGAGCCCATTTACTCCACATGCCCTGATCTCAATTGAAAACAATTCAGAAATGAAAAATTTCACCTATACCTGCACAGTGAACAAACATGTTAGATAAAACAAAGCATATGATAGATGTTTATGATAACCTTATGTTTTCTTGGATATCTGTGATATGAAAACTATTTCAATGATTTATGAGAATAGGTTGTATGTTTGTAGATGTTGCATATGTAAATTTATTATGGATCTCGAGCTCTAACAAACTCTCTATCACTCACGCAGGCAATCTTGGAGCAGCAGGAAATCAACTTCTGGAGGTTGGACAAGTAAGAGGGGTTGGACAAAGATACAACTACTCAACTTGGGATTCATCATTCAAGCAATGACGGATCCCTTCTCTTTTCATATGCATTCTTTACTTTTTGTATCTTCAAATATATAGTTTATTTCTTTTACTATATTGAAATAGTTAGTCCCATGACTTTTGTGGGACACCATACATTTATGATTATCAATAAAGACAAATTTTATGCAACATTGTTCTCTCTCTTCTCTGTTGTATACATTTGCATAATGTAATGTAGTCTATTTGATAATTTCTTTTATGCATATGGATATAACATAGCAGGCTTACATGTATACCTTTTATCTTTTAATTGAAAATACAATATCATCTCTACCTGATTGAGCTGGAAGCAAAATCAGGTAACATTTTTGGCGACATCTGCTAAATTTTTTCCTACTAAACATCTTGACCAATTTCTTGAGCCTATCCATTGGGCACAGAGTCAATAGAAAACTAACAAAAATTGAAAAATAGTCTTGTATACTATTGTGACTCATCATATCAATGCATGACACCTTGAAAACTTATTCCAACAACCCAAAATTCAAGACAAACCCACTGACTGTGCAAAACAACACTTAGAGGAATTGAAAAACTACATCCAACTAATGTGCAACAACACTTATTGAAACAAAAACTTCTAAACTAACATGTATAAGGTAAATCATACCTCAAAATAGAGTTTGAGGTGTATCCCATTAAGTGGGATAGGCATAACTTCTCCATCCATTTTTGACAACTGAAAAGCATTGTGCTCTTTGCACTCAGTAATGAAAAACATGCCACTCCACATACTGTCAAACTTAGTGTGCTTTTTTGTCCCGCTCTTTAATTCATACCACTTAAGCAAAATATCTCCTTCTTTAAACACCATGGGTGTTCCTCTCTTGTCAAAAAATCTCTTTGTTTGGAGTTGATGAAAATCCATTGTCTTCATGGCTTTATCTCTCGTTTCTTCCAGATCCATGAGTTGTGCATATATGGCTGCCATTGGATCTTCCTCTTCAAACATTTCAAGCTGGCTAACAATATCCAGAGCTGGAAGCTCAATAGACAAGGGCAACATTGCCTCTTTCCCATATACCAACATATAAGGGGAGTTTCCAATGGATCTCTTTGGAGTTATTCTATCTACCCACAAGGCAGATTTCAAATTGGTATGCCAAGTTCTCTAGTTATCCTCCATTATTCTCTTGATAATTCTAATCGGGTTCTTATTTGTTGATTTTGCCAAACCATTACCTTGTGGGTAATAGTTTGATGATGTATTCAGGTGAATACCATTTCTGACAACCCAATCACTCACCCTCATCCCAACAAAGGCTAAGGAATTATTGGAAATAATTGACTCAGGCACACCAAATATAGTTATCAAATCATCATAAAATTTGAGAATAATACTTTCATTGGCTTCTTTTAGATCCACAACTTTAGTCCATCTAGTAAAATAGTCACTTGTAGTGAGAACCCATCTATGAACTACACTAGAATGTGGGTTAATAGGTCCTACAAAATCAATGCCCCACCTCATAAAAGGTTGTTCCACTTGTATAGGTTGCAAAGGCATAGCTTGTAGCCTCTCTTTTCCTGCAAACATGACACACTTTACACATTTTCTTGGTCAAGCATGGGCATCTTTGAAAAGAATTGGCTAGTAATAACCAGCCCTCATTATCTTCCAGGACATTGTCCTTGGAGAAAATGTCCCCCAACTATTCCATCATGGAACTCATGCAGAACCCTATCAATCTGATCATCATCAATGCATCTCAGTAACATACCATTGCGGTCTTTTCTAAACAATACACCATTAACCAAAACATAAGGAATTGACTATAACCTGAAATACCTCCTTTTGGCCTTGTCTAAACCTTGTGGACACTCACCAGTCTACAAGAAATGGACCATATCTTGCATCCAACTTGCACCCAACACAGGTGCAATAATATGAGGTTCATCATTTGTCACAAGGACAACCTCCTTTTGATTTTCTTGCTCATCTTCATATCCAATAGCTAGTTGTTCACATAGCTCTTTACCCCTTACATGCTTGGTAATTTTTATGTCAATGTCATATTCCATGACCTTCATAATCCAACCCGCTCTCTTTTCATTCAAGTCTCTGCTCAAAAGGAATTCCTTGACACTAGGATGGGCAACCATGCGATGAACCTTGTTATTAGAAATCAAATGCTTAAAATTTTCCAAACTTCTAATAACAACAAGCACATGATTTTCCACAAAAGTATACCTATGTTCATAGTCCTCTAAACCTTGATTGAAAAAAGAAATAAGCTGTTCTAAATTATCATCATTCTATTGTACCAACATTGCAGAAATGGTGTATATGCTACCAAAGGCATACAAAATAAAATCCTTTGCAAAATTAGGATCTACCAAAGTGGGAGCTCATGATAATGCCTCCTTGATTTCTTCAAAACTACACTTGGCCTCTTTGGTATAGCTGAAACTTGCAGGCCTCTCTGGTATAGCTGAAACTTGCATTCTTTTTCAACATAGCGGTTAGTGGTTTCAAAAGATTTGCAATATCTAGAAAAAATCTTCTCAAAAAGTTAATTCTACTAAGAAAGCTTTGCAACCCCTTTTTATGGTTGGGTAAAGGAAAGGCTAAGATAACAATTACTCTCTTTGGATCAATGGTGATCCCTTGTTTTGACACTACATGTCCAACAATCTTGCCTTCACGGACAACAAAAAATCATTTTTTGGGGTTGAGGGATATACCAAATTCCCTACACCTCTCAAACACTTGTTTCAAATGGGAAAGATGCTCATCTGCATTTTTAGAAAACACTGTTATATCATCAAGGTAAATGCGCACTAGCTTATAGATCAACCCTTGAAATGCCATGTCTATTGCCCTTTGAAAAGTGGCACCAACATTGGATAGGCCAAATGAAATTCTTTTATAGGCCAAGTGCCCCACTTCATGGTAAATACCATCTTGTATTGATCCTCTTACTTTACTAGAACTTGGTTATAACCAGAATAACCATCAAGCAAGGAAAACCTTTTAGAACCAACAACTACCTGAAGGATATGTTCCATAGAGGGCAGTGGGTAATGATCTTTCAATGAAGCTCTATTGAGGTCTCTAAATTTTGCATAGAGCCTAATATCTTTGTTTTTCTTTCTAACGGGGACAATGTTAGAGACCCATGATGTATGCTTGATTGGGAAAATGATGCTTCCCTCAATCAACTTAGTCAACTCTTTTATCATAAGAGTCTCAAGTCTGGGATTTAAAGGCCTTTGGTTCAGCCTAATAGGCTTTGCATTTGGCTCAAGCTCTATGGTATGCTGGGCAATTTTAGGATCAAAACCTTTTAAATCAGAATACTCTCATGCAAAGCCATCATGAAACTCTTGACAAAGTGCAATAAAGGCTTGTCTATCTTCATGGGAACAAATCTTACCAATTTTAAGGAGTTTACCTTTGAATATTTCAAGCTCTTCATAGTGTTCCTCTTTGATCTTCATGCTAGTCTTTCCTTTCTTTAGTTGATCATCAATACTAAAAATAGATTCCAAGGTAACTAGACCCTTGGGAAACTTGTTTGTCCTCAACTGTATGACCTAATCATCATATTGCTGCTTGATTTTCTCTTGATTCACCATTGAAAATTCATCTTCTTCAAGTAGAAAACTAAGTACCTGCTCATCACTCTCGAAAACTTGCCAATGAATATTGTTGTCAGGAATAGATGGCCTTACAACAACTTTAACATACTATTGCACTTTATCTTTCTTAATATCATTAGGTATGTCAAACTGAGCACCTATTGCAGCTAGCCTATCTGCATGTTTATTTTGATCCCTAGGTATAGAACATAGATTTAAGGCATCAAATTCTTTTATCATGTCCCATGGTCTATTTTTGTAAGACTTCAATACATAATTCTTTGTAACATGTAGATATCTTACCTGATTAACAATTAATTCACTGTCACCAAATACCTATAGGTTGGCAATCTTCCTCTTTCTAGCCCATTCCAACCCCTGAATTCAACCTTCATATTCAATAGTATTATTAGTACAATAAAATACAAAATGAAAAGCTAAATAGTACTTGTCACCTTGTGGGGACACAAACATTTCACCCCTACCAGCTCCATTCCTGCTTCTTGAAGCATCAAATAATATTTTCCATGCCTCATTCCGTTGTTGCTCAAGTTGCTAATCAACCTTCTTTTCAAGGTTTGGAATAACATAATATAGCTCATGCATCATGTATACACCTAGGCCTCTGTCCTCGATGTTCTTACTTGGTTCATCCTCTACATTTTTTGTTGCCCACTCATTCAAAATGATATCTGTGATATCCTCAGTTTGAGTACTTGGTTCTTGAGCATTAGCTTGTTCATTATTATAAAAAATAGCACAGTTGACATTTATGGCACTTGGTACATAGGGTTCTATATGGTCCTTTTCTATTATTTCAGAATTAATGGTGACTTTAGTCCCATACCTAAAATCCGAGGAGAAGTAACCACCTCTTTTGGCAATTAAATCTCTAGACAAACACAAGGCAAAATATGGTGGGAAATCAATAACAAAAATGTCCTACAGGATGGAAAATTCTAGGCAGGCATGAAAATTAAGGCTTAAATCCTTAATGACACTGACAATGTTAATGGTTATCCCATGAATTTGGATGAATCCCTTTTCAAGAGGTTGATATTTCAATCCTAACCTATCAGCAATTTGCTTGGGCACAACAAAACTACTTGCCCCTGAATCTATCATGCAATTATGAACCAATTTATCCCCTATTATCAAAGACACATAAAAGGGTGGGGGTTTTACATCATTACCTGACTGCCCATTGCTGGTTTGAGGTGTATTTGTAAAAAAAACCTTGACTTGACCAACTGGAACATCACTTGAAACACTTAAATCAGATAGTGCAAATTGCAATAAATCTTTTTGTCCTGGGATGGACAAGGAATCCCACATAGACATAGTTACATTTATATTCTTCATGTGCTCAATAATGTTGAAAGGTGCAACAATGTTTACCTTTTGGTGGGTCCTTACAATAGTAGGGTCAACTTGCAAGTGAGATGATTGGGGTTGATTCCCATGCTACTCTTTGGTAGCGCCTTGTGTATTTATTTTTAGTATTTGTGGAAATTGAGAGTTGGATGGACCATCAACTTCTTTTTCTTTGTTTTCTGATTGTCCAATTTCAAAAGCCCTCTTATTGGCTCTAGTATTAGCTGCTATTGGAAAATCATCTTTGTTCACTCCACAAAATTCCTCTCCTTTCCAATTCAAGAGAGTTGTATCACTTGGAGGGAGATCCTATTGTTGTGGATATTCATCCTTAGGAGCATTCTACATACTTGATACATTTTGCACCATCAAAGCTTGATTGATAACCCCATTTGAATATGTAGCTTCGTTATGGTTTTGGTTGCAAGGAAAACACCACTCATAATTAGTTGCAAGGTTATTCTCAACAAGTACAAGTTCCTTAGCTGAATTGATTGGAGTTGGATTGTATGATTGAAAAGGCCTTGTATTGCAATTTTTCCTTGCACCTTGGTTGTTTCCCTGATATGGCTGCCTATTAGCTTGATAAGGCTGGTTATGTCCTTGATTTTGAGGTCGGTATGGCTTGAATATTTGAAACCGTTTCTTCTTCATGTTTACTAATTCATTTCCAAAAGACTAAAGTAAACCTTTTATTTATTGCAACTCGGAAGATTGGGTTGGGATAAATTTTTCTTGACTACTAGCAGCTGGTAAAAGGGCTAATTGAGGTATTGGCATAACAATAGATGGTTGTATATCAAGTACAACTGGCATGGGAGGTCTAGGAGCTATCCTTCCAACTTGTATAAGGTTGTTATCAGCTCTAATATCTATTTCATAGGCCTATGGTAATGTGTTCCCACCCATAGACTATATCATAACAACAATCTCACTATTCAAAGACCTCAAAAAATACAGAAATGCATACTTTGGTGAAGGCCTTATGTTCAATGGAATTTTGTCCCCAAACCTTTGGAAATAGAAATTAAAGTTTATCATGTGTTCATGAGGAGCCCTCTTGATGGTAGTGAGCTTCTCCACCAATGACAAGTGATCAGACTTGTCCTCAAACTATTTACATAATGTTTCTCCAAGTTGGTCCTGTGACCAATGACATCGTGAAGGTTAACTACACCCAATCCATACAAATTTGAGGCATATTTAACCCACTAAGCATCAATCCCAATAAGATCATTCATTGTAAACAAAGACAAAGAAGCCATTAAAACTAACATTCTAAATCATGAAAGCTTGACAAACCTCTAATCTAAGACATTGAAACTTATCCTATTGGGGGAGTGGTGTCGCATTGATGTGGAATGGCAACCCTTTCCCAATCCCATGGATAATGAGCTTGTTTCAATCAGTTATATTGAAGAAAATTGATGAAACTGTTGATGGTGTTTTTTGCATAGCAACAACTCAGACATAATATGATATTCAGTCTCTCTTGAAAGATAAATCTCTATTGGAAAAGAGATAACCCCAAAGTCTCTAATGTCAGGTCTTGACAATGCAATAAAACAACTCAGTGATAAAATGTGAAATGTTGGTAATCACAAGGGGCCTTACAAATGAACAATGCTAGAAGTGTACTTTCATTAGATGCAACAATATGGTGATGCTTTTAATCTTGAAACTAACCTAGATTCAAAATAAACAACAAAAGAGATAAGGGTTTCAAAGAGATTCTAAACTAACCCCTAAGATCAATTACAACAGTGATGAATCCTGCAAATGGACAGATCTCCAATAAACCCAATCTCTGCTTGATCAAGGACAAGCCCACAACTCCTCATAAATGGTGCAATCTTCTAAGGAAACTGAAGATTTTCAGACTATGAACATTCATCTACATACCCAGTAAATGGTGAAATGTAAACAAGTATCCACAATTGAACTTAGCACAAAATAAGGCCCAGACTAACTTTACACAACAACTTACAATCAGAAAATTACTAAAAGTATGGACCGGAGATCGATCAACATCATTAACATTTCACCATTGACATGAAAGAACTAAAAACTAACATCTAACATTGAGAATTGAGAACAAGAAACCATAAATTGTCAAAGATAAATACAAATTTTGTCAAATCAACAACTCAGTTGCATTACTTCTCCAACATTACATAACAATTTCCATTCTCTCTCCTCTCCTACAGTTAATTTTTGAAATCTACTTGCCAATTCTAGTCTTCTACAACTTCTAATCAACGCTTCTAACCTAGTCTAACCTCTTACAAATGAGAAGGCACTATCCTTTTATAGAAAATCACATTTTGAATCAATGGCTACGATTTAATTCATCCAATGGCATAAATTTCACTTCTAGAAGCATCTAGTTGTTACATTTAATTTGGGAGCTCATGGTACATCATCATCCAATCAATTGCATTCAATTGCATTATGGCCCAATGACATCAATTTTGAGAAAATCCTCATTGGAGAGTAAATACAACTTCACATGCCTTTCCTTGTTAAATGCACCTCTCCAATTGGTATACAACTAGGCACAAATTCTTATGTAGGCCCCACTTTAATATTTGAGTTGGATTTTTCCAGATTTTCCCTCTTGGCACAAATCCATATGCAAGTCCTTTTGATTTCTTTAATCCTGAAAAACAGATACCATCATTAGTAGCTCACATGTTAAAAAAAATCCAATCCAAATTAAAAAGCATTTACCATTTTCGGAAATTTTTCATTTTTGAAAAAAAAAACATTTCGGGAAAAATTTTCGTTTAATTTTTTTTCCATTTTAGAAAATTTTGGGTTTTGAGGGTTTGGAAATTTCCATTTTGGAAAATTTTGGGTTTTGAGGGTGGTCTGCAAATTTCCAAAAAAGGAAATTTCAAGATTTTGAGGGCCCGAAGGAATTTCGAGGATTTCCGCCCAGGGAGGAAAATCCCAAAATTCCAAGCAAGGTGAAAATCCCCTAAACCTCATAACTTTTTTTCTAGAAGGAATTTTCAAAAAGTTCAAAAAGAAACTTGGCCTAATTTTTCATCCTCTATCCATTGGTGTAAAAATATTTACACATAACATTGAAAATTCACTTCAAAAATCCCCATTTCCAATTTCCAAGACAAGCGAAGAGCCCCCAGAGCCTCATAATATTGCCTTCATCAAACCAAATCTTGAATTAATCCCAAAATAACCTTCCAAAAAGAGAAAAACTAAAAATTAACAAAACCAAGGTGCAGAGATGCAAAAGAAAAAAGAGGGTCCCCGCCTCCGATGGGGCGTGTGTGCAAAAATTGCACAACGAAAACCATTGATAAATGTGTATAAAAACATGATTTAAAGCTAAATGAACATGATGCAAGCTATTTTAACATGATTTATGCTAAGATGATCGATATGTGTGTATGCAAATCCACTCTAAATGTATGCAAGCTTCAAAAGATGAAAATCCTAATTTAACAAATAAGCTAAATGTATGCATCTATGTTATCATGGAAGCCATTAATGGAAGTTAAGCTAATATGCAAATAAATAAAGTTAAAATGATCTTAAATGTGAGTGCAAATGCAAATGATTTTAACAGCATAATTTTGTTGTTTAAAGATGGATTCATTTGTCTCCAAATAGTGTTCTATTTATAGGAAAGCAAATGAGAAATGAAGGGTTGAGATAAAAAAAGGCTAATCAATGGTCAAGGATGAAAGAAGTTGGAAGCATGGATAATGGATTCTCATCAAGGGATGAGATTTAATCATGGGTTCTCATTTGTTCCAAACAAAGACACTTTTGATCTGCACACACAGGTCACAAGGTAACTTTCTCAAGAGGTCACAAGTTTAGCTTGCTCAAGAAGCCAAGTGAGAATATCCCTTTTTAAAATGATTGGAGGAGAGAGAATATTCTTTGGAATATTCTCATGGGTGAGGAAATAAATATTTTGCAAATTAAAACAAAGTTTAATTATGCAAAAAGGGAAGGAATATTCCATGGGAATATTCCCCTTTTGGAAGAATGTGCAAAGGAGGAATATTCCCTTAGAGTATTCCTTTGCAAGTGGGGGGAATTATATTTATTAGTAATTAATAATTAAAACAATTAGGGGAATTTCATGATATTCATTAAATAATTGATTTAATGAAAAAACAATGAATGGGATTGATTTGATCCATCAATGGTCACAAATGAAAGGAGGATGAAACATGGATCAAGGATTCTCATCAATGGATGAGAATCAAAGATCACATGGATCAAGAAAAGATCAAGGGCTCACAATCATGCAAACAAAAACGCTTTGCAACAACTTTAAAAATTTGTTTCAAAGTTTGTTTGGAGTAATCATTACCTTTTTTTTGGAGGAAAAAAGGAGAATATTTCCTTTGGAATATTCCCTATGCAAGTGGATGAGAGGGAAATTAGCAATTTAGTTAATTAAAACTAAATTTGAATGTGCAAATATGAGGAATGTGAGGATATTCATTAAATTATTGATTTATTTAATGGAAAGGAGATGCAAATATGATATTTATTTAAATAGTTTAGGTTATTTAATTAAATAAGAAGACTTAGGGTTAAAAGTTAAATAATTTGCATTATTTAATTAAATTAGATGAAATATCAGTGTGAGAGGGGGTGAATTAACCCAATTAGGTCAATTAGATTAATAGGTGAAAATGATTAAGATTATTTAATTAAACAAGCTAAAAGAGGATGGGTTTGAGGATGAAATGATGTTAGTTAGCCAATGTGATCCATCGAGATATTTTTAAGTGTCTACATTTTTCCCTTTTTTGAAGCAATGTACTTGTTGCATTGGTTTAAAGACTGATGCTGATTTCAATGTTGATTTTGATGCTAATGACGATGCATAATCAAATATCGATGATCTCTTCGAGATGTTGATAGCCAAGCTAAAGTTGATTGATCTGATTGATTGATAACATTTTTGAGGATTCACAACAATGCAAGGATTATGTTGAATAACACGAGGATTGATAGGGAACAATATATCCCAATGATGATTGATTTGATAATTTGATAAAGATTTGCTAGCAAGGCTAAGAACAAAATTTGTTAGATGATTTGATATTGATACGATTGAAATATGGTTGGCTTCCCCCTCGAGAGATCGACTAGGGAATAAAGTGTTCTGATCGGCTCACGATAGGTGAAAATTAGACTTAAGGTTGAGATGCTTGATATTTTAGGTTTCTTTTAAATCAAAAAGTTACAACTTTTTAGATTTTTGAGTTGAAGATGATATAGATGCCCCATTGTGCCCTAGTGGAAGATGGATTGCTAGTAAAGAGGATGAAAATAGTTCCTAGAAAGCCCAAATGTTGATGTAGATAGATTTCATGATGTGTAGATAGTCATCGGCTATGGGTAGCCTCATGTATATTTTTATGTATCACACATATTCGATACTTGGATAGAATTGTTAGTAAAGATAGAAGCATAAGAAGAATAAGATGAATGGATTGACCATTGATTCAAAAAGTCCAAGAAGTTCATGATCCATCGAGACTTTATTAGATATGGTGATGAGAAATGCATGATGATAATTTTATCATATCTTGGGATTGGGATTTTCCATCATTCCTTATTTTTGATATAACACGTAGACACGATGCATCAAGGTATTGAAAACTAGGATGGAATTGTATCTAGTGTAATGGACTTTGACTTTGCAAATAGATAGGATAGTTCTTGTTCACACCTTGACATACGGAAACCTCATTGGAATGTAAGTTAGAAGCTTAGAATATATTAGACCAAAGCATACACAATAGTCAACAATGTACTCCAAACAACTTTCTTACACACAACTAAGCAAGTATTTGCCAAGATTATTTTACAAGAATACCGACATGCACAAAAAATGAAAGATAATGATTGATGCCCCATTCCTTTCTCTCTAATTTTTTTTGATAGACATCACTGAGAGGTCCTTGGAATGGGTCATTAAGATAAATAATAAGAAAAGATTAAAGACAAACAGTCAGTGTTATCTATATCTCTTGCCAATTTAAGATAGCTAAGGTGATTTCTGATGCTGATGTCCATCACAGGAAGGATACATCCTAGGACATGTTTATCAGATGAGTTGATTATGATGATGAGATTTATGATAATTTGTTGATATAAACTTCACTGATGTATTTATCTATGATCTAGACTTTAGATTTCGACACTTAGGTTTTCACTTTATGACTTGCGATACTCTTTTTTTATTTGCTTTGCCAAAGGTTGAAGGTGATGATTGAGTTATTATGGATGAAGGTTTATTGCAGGTGAAAGCGAAATGGGATGGATGGTTTTGGATTTTTTTTTTGGAATATTTCAATGTTTTTGGTGTTTTGAGAATGTTTTGAGGCTATTTTTGGTCTTTTTGAAAGTTTTTTAATGTTTTTCGTTTTTCCGATATGTGAATGTTTTGGGGTTTTCTGAAATTTTTGACCAAGAACCTAACCTAAGACCTATCCTAGGGGCCTCAGGGCCACATCAATAATGGCCTTGCCTATGTTATACACACATAGACCGCGTAGTTTGACAAAGGTATTGTTTTTAGATTTTCGATGTTTGACATTTTTAGGGATTTTGATATGTTTTGGATTTTAGCTATACATGATTTTGCAAATGTTTTTGGATTTTTTGATGAACATTTTATGAATTTTTTTGGATTTTCTGATGATATTTTGAGGCAAACGATACCTAGATCACGATGTCTATGTCACATTGTGAGATATAAGACATGGATCAAGAGTTATTTGAAAACAAGAGTGCAATAACCCACCCCCAATATCTAGCAATTATTCATAATGCAATGGATAACCAAGATAGGTAATGTATATGTGAAGAGTTTGACGAAGTTTTATCATGCTAGATATGGGCTATGGGACTTCATGAGATAAAATGGTAGAGCCTGTCAAAATTTGGCCATGAGTAGAGTTAAAGTATACACCAAATCTTTGTCAAGATCAAGATAAAGAGGAATATCTGGATAAATTCAGATTTGATGGATGGAGGGAACATTGGATTTATCATGACAAGAATGAGATGCTTCTATCTAAGAAGGACCACATAGATGCTTGATTCTACTCATGATGCATTTTTTCCAGGTTTTCATCATAGTAATTTCCCAAAGTGCCACTGTAGTGGTTTTCACTGAAGGATGATTTTTATTGTTACTATTTTCTTGATTTTTTCTTATTTTTTTTATTTTTATGATTTTTTGATCTGTTTTGATTTTTTTATGATTTTTTGGAGATGATACCCTCATGTTGAACCACCTATTGGTACTGATGTAGAGGTCACTTTCATAACGTTCCAACAATATCCTGCCTAAAGAAGCTGCTTTGCTAAGATATGAGCACTTGAATGCAACTTTGAAGAACTCTGATCTACCTTGTGGATACCAAAATTAACCTTGTCTATGTACACACATCGTGATAAAGTGCCTTCAAAATCCTTATGATGAAGGGTAACTTCCAACACACGGTCAATGCGAGAATTGGATATTGTGAATGGAGTGTATGGTGTCATGCATGAAGAAATATGAGATGGATTGGTTGATAGTTTGGAACCTTTGATTTTCCAAACTTGGGAAGATGAGTGATGATGGATGGGGATGGAGGTTTTCATGGAATTAGGACCAACCACTGGATATAATTTTTTCCTTGCCCGAGAAGTTTTCTTTTTTATTTAAGGACTCTTTTGATGGATACATTTTCCTTTTTTATTTTTCCCCATAGTTTCTTTGATTAATGGAGTTTTTGAGGGATGATTTTCTTCATTTTTATTTGGTATCCATTTGTACATCACGTTTCCTTTTTTCTTTACCGCTTCATTTTCTTTGATGATCTTCGCTTTGCTTTGATAGGAATTCTTCTTTTTACATTGGTCCCAATTTGCATATGAAATGATGGGTGAATGTCAACTCATGTACGGCTGGTCGTAGCGTTGAAACTATTTTCATCATAAGGATTATTTGTGCTCCATATGTTGAGGTTTGTTGTAGACAATATTTCCCCCAATGTTGTGAAGGTATGATCAATACCTAATCCTTTTCCCTGATAATGTATTCTCTGATCCATAGCCACTAAATATGACTTGTCATGAACACATGATATTGCTATGTGTTCCTGTTGTTCAGGAATATGAACTATTTGCTATGATTCTATGACATCATTCTCTATTGATACTACTTCAAAAGATGTTGATGTTGACTCAAAAGATGTCGATGATGCACAATCACTATAAGAATCAAGAATCTTGACCATAGCTTGATCTTGTGTGGAAATATCAAGAGTGGGAGACTCTTGTATTGGATGAAGAATGTTTATATGATCATTAGAAAGAAACATCTTAGGGGTGATATTGGGGACATGTTTTGAGTTCAAAATGGTTTGGAAGATGTCCCTTAGCTCTTGGTGAAACTCTAGGGATAGGGGTTCTTGATCCTGACTTGATTCAGAGTAACTTTCGTTATCCTCAAGAACCTCCTCTTGACATAATCCTTGGGTGGATGATATATCATCAACAAAATACTCTTCACAACAATTTGTGGGTATGGGTGAAATAAGGGATATTTCTTGCTTGTTTAGAAATTCTTCAACATGCCCAATCATTGAATCATATGTGGGAGAGATATCAAAATCTGATATCCACTTGATGTCATTACGGTATAAAATAGTACTAAACACTGTTGATGGGTTTGGACTTTGTTTTAAAATAGTATCTTGATATATGTTTGATTCCTCATGTTGTGATAAATAAATATGTCCCATTGTGGTATCACGAGTATTGTTTACATTTTTGGGGGTTGATGCCTTTCTTGAATCTTTTTCTTTTGTATGGTTAGGCATAGGGTTTGTGTAAATTTTTAGATTTCCATTCCCTTATTTTTGATCAATATGAATGTCTCCTTGTTTAATAAGATCTTCTATTAGATGTTTGAGTCTGAAATAATTTTGTGTGTTATGACCTTTGTATCGATGAAATTCACAAAAATGATCATCTCGATAGCTACAAGGTTTGACTTGTGGCTCTTGATAGTTTGAGAAATCTGGGAGTGTGATAAGATTAGATTGTATCAACTGCTTTAGCAAATCCTCCATAGGTTCCCCTAAGGGAGTGAATTGTTGCTTAGGAGCATAGTTTGTTCTTTATTGTCCATGTTGAGTGTTTGTAGCATTGATCGTTGGTTGAGTGTTTGGTGGTTCCGTGTATAGTTGTTGTGTGTTCATGGGTTGGGTGTTTTCTTATCTAGGAGCAATTAAGACCACCTTTGCATCAACAACACCATCACTAGTAACATTTTTGTTCTTGGCCCAATAGTGGGGCTTGTCATTAAAACTAGTGGATGGGTGGTTGTCTTTATACACTTATGTGTTTCCCTGTGAGATTAGGGCTCTCTCAATGTTAAGGGCTCTAGGTACAAGCTCATCATAAGAGGTAATGCACTATATTTTTAAGTGGAAGGATAGATCTGGATCTAGATTTTCTATGATAATGCCCAATTCTTGTTCATTGAGAATTGGCCACTTGCTCTTACTAGTTCTTTGTCTCCACCATTGCAAGAAATTGGCAAAATATTCTCCCTTGTTCTATTGAAGAGTGTACAACTCTTCTAGGCTTATGTCCATGTCAAGATTAAAGGAGAAGTGATCGATGAATTTATCAATGATTTCTTGGAAATTTTTAATACCTGGAGGCAATTGAGAAAACTAGTCCATGACCGGGCCTATCAAACTTCGTGGAAAGAGGTGTGTTAAATAGGAATCATTTTAGGCAACCTCCATACACATGAAATTGAATTCTTTGATGTGGTCTACATGATTTCCCCTCCCTTTTTATTTATCGAATTTGGGGATTTCAAAGCTGGGAGGGAACGGTACCATTGCAATGTTTAGATCGAATGGATAGGGACATAAGTTTTATGTGGGCTTCTTTGTCTTGCCCATCCAAAGGTCTTGCATTTCTTGTGACAACACCTTAAGTTGTAATGCTAGATCATCTAGCAGGTTTGGTGGAGGAACATATGTTGCATATTATGGGATGACAAATGAGTTGTATGTGGGATTTTGATATTATAAGGTGTTGTATGGTGCATATGGTAGTGTAGGATAAGGTGATAATTGTGTGGGTGTATATGTTCCCAACGTGTTTGGTGATGATGTTCTTTTGAGGGTTATAGTAGGAACCTTGTTGTTGCATGATCAATTGTTGTTGTTGGGAATACTATTGGGCTTGTTGGGCTGCTTGTTGTTGTTGTTGCACTACTAAGGTAGCTTATTGATCTTTCTATTGTTGTTGTGCTACTAAGGCTGCTTGATGTTATTGTTGTGCTACTAAGGTTGCTTGTTTTTGTTGTTGCTGGTGTTGCACTACTAAGGTGGCTTGTTGAGCTTGCTATTATTATTGTGTTGCTAAGGTTTCTTGATGTTGTTGTGCTGCTAAGGCTACTTTCTATTGTTATTGTGCTACTAATTATGCTTGTTGGTTTTGTTGTTGGACGACTTGTTGATAAGCTTGTTGTGCTTGTTGTAAAGCTAAGGCATGTGCTTGCAATGTAGGATTTTTTGATTGTTGAGACATCTGTGATGGGTTTTGTGTGTTTATGTTTTGTGTGGGTTGTGAGTTGTTGATGAGAGCTTGGGGGTTCCCTTGGTTCAACATTCCTTGCAAGATGGTGGATTGTGATGGAGGAATGCAAGTTTGAGGTCCCATTTAGTTTTTCATGGTGAGAGGGACTGTGGGGAAAGATGATGATGCCATTAGATATTGTGATGGTAATGGCACATTCAGACCTTGTAACTGATTGAAAGGGTTCTCTTGACCAATGGGTAGGGGGTTCCCTTGTTGTATTTGAGGTGTGATCAAGGTATTACCTTGGTTGATGGGATTTGTAACCAAGGTGTTGTTTTGATTTGGATCAATGATAGATGGGTTTGATGTGGATGGTGGATTTAATTGAGTAGCTTGGGTAACCACTTGTTTTGATGTGTCAATGGGGTTGTTGGAACCACTTGTCAAGGGTTGAATTTGCGTGAGAGTGTTAACTTACCCTTGTTTTCCTACTTGAGGTACTTGGTTCAATTACTTTGTGTAAAATTGGGCACACTTGGGGTATTTGGGGTGATGGATGAAGATGGTTGCACTTGAAATGTCGAGGTCATTGTGGTGTCATGGAATGTAAGTGGTTTTCCAAATTTTGGTGTCTAGCTTGTGTTTTGGTGGAGGTTGGTGGTTAATGGAATGGTTATTTTTTGAATACCCAAAGTTGTGTTTGTTCCTAGACATGAAGTGAGACCAAGGTTGGTTCCTAGCCTAGTTACAAGACTAGATGTTAAGGGTTGAATTGGCACAAGGGATGGAGTTGGTTGAATTGTAGATGAAGTCAAGCCTTGTGTCAATAATTGTGCAACAAAAGATGGGAAAATTGGAGCCAAGTTTTCTAAGGCTTGATATTCCATGATTTATTCCCTAGTAAGTTCAAATGGGCTATTCGTAATTTCCTCAATCTCATATGTCCTTGATGGAGATGATAGTTGTTGTGATGGGGTAACTTGACTTCTTGGATCAAATTCTAGAGAATATGGATCACTTGAGGTAAATGCGACTTTGGTTTTCTCCATGATTCTCTTGTGTTGTGATCTTGTCTTTACCATTAATTTTGTGTCACCTATGGTAGAGTTGTGTTGTGATTTTCCATGTTTGAACTCTCTAGTTGACTCAAATCTAGGTAAAAGAGATGCTCTAAGTCTTTTTGGATCAATGATGATAATGGGGGATGAAAAGGTGGATGATATGGAGAATGAAATTTACAAACGTTTTGAGACAAAACTTTTGACTTAAGTTTGATGGTTTGATGTTTGGATAAAGGATGTTTATGAACTTGGGAATTTTTAGGGTAGAATCATGACCTTCAAGATAAACTAGTTCAAAGATGATAACTAACTTAACTAAATGCATGGAAAAGGATTCATTTCACATAAAAATTAGCTAAGTTAGGGTTTGGGTTTGATTGATGTTCAAGTCAAAAAATGTTGGTGTATTCAATTTTTTTGCAAAGTTTGCTGAAGTGAAGGATGGAATTTGATGAAGGGGTGGATGAAATGTTTGAACCAATGTTGACCTAGAATGAAACTTTGTTTTCCAAGACCAAGTGAGAAATATTCTATACCTCTAAAGCGATCAAACCCTAAGGAATCAATGATTTTGGTAAAATTAAACTCAAATGATTTTGGAAATAGGACCCAATGATTTTGACAATAGAATTTGGACTTAATGTTTTGTAATGTTTTCCTTGAATGATAACGATCGTGAGGTTTGGTTGTTCAATTGGAGAAATCAATCTCCGAATGGTCATGTGGGATTCAATTTGTCAATTTATCTTGCTTAAGTGAGTTTCTTTTTACCACAAACACTTGTCTTGATTAAGTTTTTAAACTAAATGTCTATGTCAAAAACATCATAAATTTCACAAGGTCCATTTTGTGAAAATCATGAGGTTGAAGCCATAGTTTCTTATGTTGGCTTTGGGAAGTATGGATTGAGATATAATTCAAGATATTTAGAAATCTCTAAGGATAGAAATCCTTAGGACAAGCAGTAATATTAAGCCTATTTCAAAAGGTATCCATACTTAAGCCAAAGTGTTTGAAATTTTGAGGAAGATAGAAATTTTTTGTTTGTAACATTTTGGAACCAAGCAATGTATCAAATTGACTGACAATCATTTACAATCCTAGGTTGAAATGGTCATACTTGTTGAGTCCCCACTCGGATTTCTCCAAACACTAAGACATTGTGAATAGTTAGAGATTTGGTGACATTGGCTCCCCTCCATGACACACACTTCTCGGGACCACCAAATCTCAAAATCTTGAAGATCCTAAAATCCTAAGGATTTTTCTGTTTCAATAATGAATAGTACAAATATGGGGTGGCTTCAGAACGATCGTTCTTGCACCAACAAGTATTAAGGATTTTGGATTCTAAACAATGGTTCATAATAAGAGCTTTCAGTTTAGGGGATACTATGATAAACTCCCTTGAGAGGTCTCCCAACCC
Source organism: Sequoiadendron giganteum (assembly GCA_007115665.2). Taxonomy (NCBI): domain Eukaryota; kingdom Viridiplantae; phylum Streptophyta; class Pinopsida; order Cupressales; family Cupressaceae; genus Sequoiadendron; species Sequoiadendron giganteum. The sequence goes on along the minus strand of CM021104.1, from coordinate 463,014,335 downwards.
TTAGAACAATGGTTTTTTGCATCATAAAAATACTGGGGGAGAGCTATCACATATCACTTTCTGTTGATCACAATTTTCATTGCAACCACACATTTATATAGCGGTTTGGAAGAGCTTGGCTTCAACTCGTTACTGCTTGGGTCATTCCCTCCTTTTGAAGTGAGGAGATAGACCCTCTAAAGATAAACAATATCAAGGAAGTACATTTGTAGTTTGATCATCTCAGTTCACATGAAACGAGGAGAGAACACACACCACGCCTTTTCCCTACACTAGCAAGAGGTTCATTTTTAATCCAAATTGAAATATGTAGGTGATTTTGCAAAGTGTTAAGGAATGTTTTTGTTTCTCAAGATCACCAAGTGGCACGAGAGAATTGCATACGCATTCAATAACACATTTGTAAATCAAAACACAACAAACACTCATACATATTAACCCCTAAAGCTAAGATGAATTCATTTTATGCACCAAATGAAATGTTAAGTTGCCTTGTTCAATTTTAGACCCAAAAATACAATGATGAAATGTTTCAATTTTAGTCCCGTTTGAGCGTTCTTTTTAAGACCTAATTGAAAACTAGTGTGGTCATAAAGTGAGAAATAAAAAAGAATTACAAATGGGTTATAATTGCCCCAAAAGTGTTGAAACACTTGTTAAAATTATAGTTCAAATGATAATAGTATGCTTTTTTTCTTCAAGTTGTATTGTCCAAACCTGCAAAACCCAAAAATTCGAAACAAGAAGTTAGAGACATGTTAGAAATTAGATGAAATCAAAATTTTTAAGCACATGTCAAAATTTAAAGCAAATGTGAGGTTTCTTGGTTCAATTTTATCCAACTTTGAAAGCTAATTCATTTTATCCTTTCAAGTGTTTGAGAAACATTTTTAGAAAATTAGATTATAACAACTTGAAATAATGACAACTTTCTCAAATCTTGATCAATTTTAAAATCGTAAAATGTTTTGGAAAGCTAAACATAAGATCTTCAAAACCCATCAACCTTTATGCAAGATTAGTCATGTAGAATTCATTAAAAATGAAGGAAAATCATGCATTTAAGAGATTAAACCCATTTTAAAAAAAAACAGCAAAATTAATCATGGATAGCAACTTGAGATAATGACGACTTTCTCAAATCTTGATCAATTTTGAATTTGTAAAATATTTTGGAAAGCTAAACATGAGACCTTCAAAACTCAGCAACCTTTCTGCAAGATTAGTCATGTAGAATTCATTAAAAATTATGGAAAATCATGCATTTAAGAGATTAAACCCATTTTTTTTTTTAAATAGCAAAATTAATCATGGACAACAACTTGAGATAATGAAAAATTCTTCAAATCTTGATCAATTTTTAAATCATAAAATGTTTTGGAAAGCTAAACATGAGATCTTCAAAACCCAACAACCTTTCTGCAAGATTAGTCATCTAGAATTCATTAAAAATTAAGAAAAATCACGCATTTAAGAGATTAAACCAAAATTAAAAAAAACAGCAAAATTAATCATGGACAGAAACTTGAGATAATTACAACTTCCTCAAATCTTGATCAATTTTGAAATCGTAAAATGTTTTGGAAAGCTAAACATGAGATCTTCAAAACCCAACAACCTTTTTGCAAGATTAGTCATGTATAATTCATTAAAAATTAAGGAAAATCATGCATTTAAAAGATTAAACCCAAAATTTCTCTAAAAAAACACCCAAAACATTGAAGTTCTCCCTCCTTTTAGCACCGAAATGTGACTAATGACATAGTGAAGGTTAACTACACCCGATCCATACAAATTCGAGGCATATTTAACCCACTAAGTATCAATCCCAATAAGATCATTCACTGTAAACAAAGACAAATAAGCCATTAAAACTAACATTCTAAATCATGAAAGCTTGAAAAACCTCTAATCTAAGACATTGAAACTTATCCTATTGGGGGAGTGGTGTCGCATTGATATGGAATGACGACCCTTTCCCAATCCCTTAGATAATGAACTTGTTTCAATCATTTTTATTGAAGAAAACTGATGAAACCATTGATAGATGTGTATGAAAACATGATTTAAAGCTAAATGAACATGATGCAAGCTATTTTAACATGATTTATGCTAAGATGATCGATATGGGTGTATGCAAATCTACTCTAAATGTATGAAAACTTCAAAAGATTAAAATCCTAAATTAACAAATAAGCTAGAAATGTATGCATTTATGTTATCATGGAAGCCATTAATGGAAGTTAAGCTAATATGCAAGTAAATAAAGCTAAAATGATGTTCAATGTGAGTGCAAATGCAAATGATTTTAACAACATAATTTTGTTGTTAAAAGATGGATCCATTTATTTCCAAATAGTGTTTTATTTATAGGAAAGCAAATGAGAAATGAAGGGTTGAGATAAAAAAGGCTAATCAATGGTCAAGGATAGAAGAAGTTGGAGGCATGGATCATGGATTATCATCAAGGGATGAAAATAAATGATAAAATTTAATCAAGGGTTCTTGTTTGTTCCAAACAAACACATTTTTGACCTACATACATAGGTCACAAGGTAACTTGCTCAAGAGGTCACAAGTTTAGCTTGCTCAAGAAGCCAAGTGAGAATATCCCTTTTTCAAATGATTTAAGGAGAGAGAATATTCTTTGGAATATTCTCATGGGTGAGAAAATAAATATTTTGCAAATTAAGACAAAGTTTAATTGTGCAAAAGGGGAGGGATTATTCTATGGGAATATTCCCCTTTTGGAGGAATGTGCAAAGGAGGAATATTCCCTTGGAATATTTATTGCAAGTGGGGGAATTAGATTTATTAGTAATTGATAATTAAAACAAATTTTTAATTATGTCAATTATGGTAATTTTATGATATTCATTAAATAATTGATTTAATGAAAAAGCAATGGATGAGATTGATTTGATCTATCAATGGTAAAAAATGAAAGGAGGATGAAACATGGATCGAGGATTCTCATCAATGGATGAGAATCAAAGATCACATGGATCAAGAAAAGATCAAGGGCTCACAATCATGCAAACAAACACACTTTGCAACAACTTTAAAAATTTGTTTCAAAGTTTGTTTGGAGTAATCATTATCTTTTTTTGGGGGGGGAAATAGGAGAATATTCCTTTGGAATATTCCCTATGCAAGTGGATGAGAGGGACATTAGCAATCTAGTTAATAAAAACTAAATTTGAATTTGCAAGATGAGGAATGTGAGAATATTCATTAAATTATTGATTTATTTAATGTAAAGGAGATGCAAATATGATATTTAATTAAATAGTTTAGGTTATTTAATTAAATAAGAGGAATCATGGTTAAAATTAAATAATTTGAACTATTTAATTAAATCAAATGAAATGTTAGTGTGAGAGGGGGTGAATTAACCCAATTAGGTCAATTAGATTAATAGGTGAAAATGATTAGGATTATTTAATTAAACAAGAAAAAAGAGGATGGGTTTGAGGACAAAATGATGTTAGTTAGCCAATGTGATCCATCAAGTAATTTTTAAGTGTCTACAGGTCCCATGTGGTGATCGAATTAACCGCCAAGCTCCTAAAACATTGAAGAGTTTTACCATGAAAGGATATTGTTAGCAATCTAATGGCTACATTTTTTGTGTTATATGATGTATTGAACAAAAATTTTCTACATCTTTGATGTGTTCAACAAGTGTAGTTTGATCTTCTTTGATGAAAAAAGGAATACTCTTAAGGGTTACCACTGGAATATCGTCATGTTGTGCCAAGTTCAACGGGCTACCCTTGTTAAACATTATAAAAGGTTGATATCTTGTCATTGGTGCCACAAAAATGTGAGTTCTTATAGAATGAACAATAGTTCTCACTAAAGGTGGAGTTGACTGTGTCTTTCTTAATGAAGGTGGAGCTATTTTTGTAGTTCTTCGTTTCCTTTTGGGTGGAGACAGCTGCAAATACTCGAAAGATTTTGAACTCCTTGTCTGAATCCTTCTCATAAGTTGTTGCAACACTGGTTTTTCTACTAATTTCCATAATTATAGTTGCTAGATATGCCGATTTAACCTCTCAAAGGTCTGAGAACTACTGGTTGCATATCAAAACTAGCAATAAACATAAATTTCTAAGACTCTTGATTCGACAGTCCCATCGGGTGTGCCAAAAATTGTTATCTCCAAAATTGCACCCTTGCTAAGTTGCAGAACTTAGCACTTTGAAGAAACATTGGAACATTCCTAGGTTGTGGGTTACCTAAAATTGGAATGGACTTCCAGAGAAGGTTGGCTCCTAAGGTACTTACCTAAACTACTCTAATGACTTGTAGAGGAAAAGCGTAAAAGGATGCATAAACTAAAAATTCAAAAAGGTGATGCACCAAAACACTAACTAGGACCTGTAGAACAACTTACATACACAGTTCAATCAAATGATAAATCTTGGCTTACACAACTCAATTTCATATGTTTATTGCATAAGTGTTTCATAAGAGGATTTAATGCCAAAATCTTAGAAGGAAATATTTTTTCACAACTAGAAGCATTTGCATTTTAACACAACTTATAACCTGCAACATACATATTTTTCTACAAGAGGTGCTAACAATGAGACAAAACTACAAGGAAATAGATAACTTCACAAGTAATCTCATTATTCAAACACTTGCATGCAATAGAATAGAAAATTGAGAAGGAAAAATACTTAACTTCATTGATTTCCAAGGTATCCACTGGTATACATGTCAAAAGAGCTACAAAACACTATCTTTTTCTCCAATGATTCAAAAGAAGTCACAAAGCAGAAAAAAGAACAAGTAAGAACTAATAGTACAAATGAGTCAACACGTGACTATATACATTCTCCATCAAGATGCATCAAAATAGGAACTAGAACCTTCTTGGTTGTGTGTAACCAAAAAGCCCAAAAAATAGGTCTCAAGCTCCCTCCAAAACAAAGTGAAGAAAAGGTCAAATTTGACCTTATCCATCATAAAAACATGAGAAACTGCCCCCTAATTACTCTCATTCCCTCCAAAAAGTGAGTAGAAATTGTCCTACATCTTCTCCATATGTCAACCAACTTCACTAACCTCCCCCTTATATGCATGCATAGACATAAAAGCTCAACTATATTCCCTCAATGCATTTACATGGCATAATTACATCACTTTTACATTAAAATAACACTTAACTAAGTGATTTATAACCATATCACTTAGTCAAATGCTTTAAATTTATAGTCGGTGCAAAATAAAACATTGACATACTTGTGCTTTGGAAGAAAGCAAAAATGCATGTCATTTTTTCCTTTCTTAGACACTTGCATAGGAGGACAAAATGCGAGGGTATTAGTTTTAATGCAAATGTTTAAAGTAAAAGGAAAAAATTCCTTAGGATGTCGACATGTTTAGGGTTGAAACCCTAATGACCAAAACCTGACCAAACATTTATAATGCTTTCATTTTCACATTGCACTTCTAGAAGTTTCACCCGCCGACATAGGAGTTTTGACTGAAGCTTTGTGGAGGTTTCTTGAAATTTTTTAGCATATTCTATGCAAAATAACAAGGCCAAGCTTAAGTAAGCTCTCTGCCTGCATACATTTTGTATTTATCTTCAAAGTTTGAAGAAAAACGCTTGTTCTTGAGCTTTGTTATGCCAAAATAATGAATATACTTTGGTCTCTCCATGCATTCCTCCTCATTCTCGGACTTTACCATAAAATTTTTTATTCTCTACGAAGAGAAAATAAAAACTCGTTTTTCTCTATATGCAAATGAAACTCATTGTTTTTTGTATATATTTCTTTGTAAACTTGGCTTTTGCAAGTGACAAGGGTTTCTTTCCCGTGTTTCATTTTTTTGGCTCAAAAGGTTTGTCCCTTGCATTTTCTTGTTTTTGTAACTATGATTTCTACACCTCCATGGCCATGACTTTACATATTTGTAGGTATCAAGGCCTTATTCTCACCTATGGCTGAGATTCCTACTTCCTTTATGCAGATAAACTTGAGGGTTTTGATTTTATGTGAACAAATGGGAGTTACTATTTTGTGCAAATTTTTCCTTACTACCACTGCTTACAAGAAACTCATACATTATGTAGAAATTTTCTTCTTGCTATGGAGGAACAGGGTTACACTTCCTACACTAATTCATGCTTAGCCCCTCAGAAAACCTAGGCCATAGCTCAGACCCTTGATGAATCTATGTGTCTTCATGAAGTTTCATGAGAAAAAACTGGTTCCTTTGAACTCATCCTAGTTTTGTAGGTCGTGAGCCCTTTTTTCATGTATTTTCTAGAAAATACAAATGGGAAACTCCATTCTGCCTATGGCTCAACTTCACATACTAACACCTAAGGATTCTAAGAGCTTCACTCCATGCTTTGTTCAGGGTTTTCATTTTTTTGTAGCTTCTGTCACTTTTAGTGTTATCCATTCAAATTTCCCCTTTAATGCTAAGGATTCATCTCGGTCTCATAGGCATTATACAGAAACAAATAGCTGGAAAAGCCACTATCCACCCTACTTGTTGCATACAACCCCTTTGATGGTTACATATCTTCAATACTATAGACATGTATTCTCTAGAAAACACTTTTGCATGGGAAATATCCATTATTTCATCCTTCACAAGTGACTTGCTTTTGTCACAGGACAGTCTTCATAATAAAATTATTGATACGCTTTTGTCTTATGGAAAGAATAAGAGATCTTATGAAATATGATCACTACATATAGAAAATATGGGTATCCACATGATGTATTCGCATTTTCTTTATATTCATTCTCTGCCATATGTGTTGCTACTATTTGTTCATTTGACTTTTTGAAAACATAGAACAAAAATTACCTTTTTGCAAAATACAAAAGGTGACTATTCCAAGTAATACTGTAACTTGTCTCCATCTCACTAGGACACGATGCCATTACACTTCAAAATGCCTTTTCTTTGTATTCATTGTAATAGTAATAGTGTATATTGACATTGGAAATGGAACCATTTGAATAGCCCTGATGATTCCCTTGCTTAAGTGGTATCCATGACAGTCCTTTAAGCATCATGTTGCATCAATGCCACTGTCTTTTACATTGCATTCATGACCCTTCTCCTCTTATAGCTTTATGACTATCTTTCAATCCAATGCTATTGTGTTGAGTGCTACTCTATAGACAAGAGCTCATTGTCACTTGTAGGTGACCTTCCACTATGGTATGATGCCCACAATTATTCCCTTTGCTAATATGATTGTCTATGTGATTAGCCTTGAAACTACTCCTTTATGAATATTCAAGAGGTTTAAATGTGACTTGCACTCATGATCATGTTCTTCTTTTAATTGAGTTATATTTTAGCAAACATTTGTCATTTATGACAGTGACATTCATCAATTCACTATCATAGGTGATAGATACTTGTTAAATTGGTAAAAATGATGTTTTATTTCATTCCCATCCCCCTTTAAAATAGAGGGCAGCATGTTTGGCTCAACCCTTGTGAGAGCCCATTTACTCCGCGTGTCGTGATATTAATTGAAAACAATTCAGCAATGAAAGATTTCACCTATACCTGCATAATGAACAAATAAGTTAGATTGAAAAAAGCATATGATGTATGTTTATGATAACCTTCTATTTTCCTAGACATTTGTGATATGTAGACTATTTCAATGCTTTATGAGAATAGGCTTTATGTTTGTAGATGTTGTATATGTAAATGGATCCCGAGCTCTAACAAACTCTCTATCACTCATGCAGACAATCTTGGAGCAGCAGGAAAGCAACTTTTGGAGGCTGGACAAGTAGGAGGGGTTGGACAAAGATATAGCTACTCAACTTGGGATTTGTTATTCAAGCAATGACAAATCCCTTCTCTTTCCATAGGCATTATTTACTTTTTGTATCTTCAAATGTATAGTTTATTTATTTTACTGTACTGAAATATTTAGTCCCATGACTTGTGTGGGACACCATACATTTATGATTATCAATAAAGACAAATTTTATGCAACATTGTTCTCTCTCTTCTCTATTGTATACATTTGCATAATGTAATGTAGTCTATTTGATAATTTCTTTTATGCATATGGATATAACATAACAGACTTGAATGTAAACCTTTTATCTTTTAATTGCAAACACAATCTCATCTCTACTTGATTGATCTAGAAGCAAAATCAGGTAACAATGATATTTGTATTTCCTTGTTGTTTGCTACCTCTTTGGCAGCTACATTCTATGATCTCTATTTGTGAACTACAAATGATCTCTTGCTTCTGTAAATTCTCTAGCCTATGATAACCTTTTTAGTTGGTATGGTTTTACCAACTACAACTAAATTGCTTCTAACTACAAGGTTTTGTGGTGGCTTATTCAGAAAAAAAGACCTACAATTCCTTTTTATAGTAGCTTAAACCCTTAACGATGGTGATTTTTTTTTTCTAAAATTCTTATTTCTTAATTGTCAAAATAAATTGAAACTTTTTTGAAAGTTTCAATCTTTACCTTTTTGTGACTTTCGTTTAATAGACACCAAATATAACAATTCCTTTTAGATGAGGAATTATGATTTACCTTTACTTTGGCAACATCTTGATCTCCTCATTGACTTGAGAAATGGGTTGCAACCTCCTTCATGTGCACTCTTTCCTTCTGCGGGTTGTAGATTAAACTTATCTTTAATACCATGAGGAACTCTCAAAACAATAGTCACTTTATTTCCTCATCAATAGTTTCTTAGAAGTTGTGATTAAAACTTGTGGCTTCAAATTGATAGAATCTTTGACCAAAAAAAACTATTGTTGGTCAAAAAATAGTGTACAAACACTGGTCTAGAGATATGTAATAGGTAATTGGAAAGAATATTCTGGAACATGAGTTTAGAAAGATAGAATGTACTCTAGGGATACTATCTAAGGGCTACATCCCATGTTGTAAATATAAGTATGTGGAAAGATCTATTCACCAATAGTAGATGGTGATAGAAATTAATAGTGGATAATATGGTATTGTACAAGAGATTGACTATAATAGATATATTATTAAGGAATGTAATGGATGATTATTAATATAATGAATATAAAGAACTCTGAATTCTGATCTACCTTATGTGTGTTTATTATTTTATTCTGATTTACAATTGATCTTGGATTTGTAATACCTTTTTATGCCACCTCAATAGAACCAATTTCATGGTTACAAACTAAAAAATAGTAGAGATATTTTGGGAATAGAACTTGAACAGTTTGTATCTCTCAGATTTATTGCTGATATTGGTTCCATTATTGGGACCCTAGTTAGGATCTGTTGAGGCTTACTATTTTTTTTCAAATTCTAAAACTTTTACTGGACTAAGACATAAACAACAGATGAAAAAACATACATAATCAATCAAAATTATATCTTCTTGATGGCTATCTTGTGAGAGGGGTTTAGGTGCCAAGGGGATGAGAAATAGAAAGGGAGAAAAGTTCTGGAGAGACCTATGAAAAGGTGTGACTATTAATAAAAACTACGAGATAACTACCATGGGATGCAATATAGGAGTAATGCAATCCAAAATCTTAAACACCCATGGCTAAAATAGATAAAATAAATTTACAAGAGATTAAGGAGCAAATTGACTCACACAGGAAAGAGAAAATGGAAAACCCTAATAGAGAGGAGAAGAGATAGATACAAGTCTTAGAAAGAGAAGAAAGGAATATAATAATAATGAAATTAACAAAAAATTCAAGGTTAGAGTGCGCCATTGGGGGTGTTGTTGAGCGAACCAATGTGGGTGTTTCCATCAAAAGAGAAAAAGATAATAGAAAGAAAAAGGAGAAAACATTAGAGAAAAGCTTTTTATTAAAAGGAATCGAAAGGATTTCAAGTAGTTTCAAGAAAATAATGCATAATCAAGAATCCAAAAGCTTGTTGATAGAGGAAATTTTTAGCACACATGTTTCTACCCTATCAGTAACCTTCATTAAACCCTAAGAACATACTGGTTTCTACAAACTATGTATAGAATCTTATCGATAAATGATGATTATTTAGAAAAGGTAATTAACAAAAGCATAAGTGAATTAAGGAAGGAGGAAGAAGAACATAAAAAAGGAATAAGAAATCAAGGGAGAAGAAGTTAAGTCATTAACTAATCAGATGATGTTTACTAATAAAAATATGAAAATAAGTGGGTCAGTGCAAGATCATGGGGGTCCAAACTAGGCCCCTAAGTGGTAATGAAAATTTAAAAAAAACAAAGTTAGGCAACTTGACATAAAAAAATGAATAGGTTATTAAAATAATTTGAAAAATATGTAAGAACAAAACTTGTAGCAAATTTAATGTAGTTTCTAGGCTACTAGTCCTGTTTTGGAAAAAAGTAAATCTATTTTGCGAAAATTTTAAATTTCAATGCAGTGGTACTAAATTTTTAGGAAAAAGATAAAAAGTAGGTGTATGTTTGACCACCCTAAGTACAAGAAAAAAATATTAATTTTTTTCTGAAACTTTCAATATATGTAGAGGACACATTCCAAGATGTTCTGGATTTTTTTGTAATTTTTTTGCATGTAAATAATTAGCTATGATTTTTAATTAGAACATTTCAAAATTATTAAAATGTGTTTGTCTAACCACCATAACTTGGTCAAAAATTTATGATTTTTTTTAATCCTATAGTATGCAAAGCATAGAATGTGATGCATCTTTTAGATTCAAAAAATGTGAAATAGTTTGAAAGTTATAGAAGTTTTTCAATCAGCCTATCAATCAGGACTTTAGTTGTAATGTATGTAGAAAATCAATAATAATTATTTATTAAGTTCAAAATAAGGTATATGTTATATTGGTGGAAAGATGAATTTTTTCTATAAATCCTTTTCATTTGATGAAATTAAGATAAAAAAAGTCATCATCCACAAGGGCGAACTTCAAAAAACTAAGAAAATTTTGTAAACATGTTTTTTGGGTTGACTTTCCAAGTTTGGCAATCCTAAACCAAATCCCAAGCCTACTGATTTTGTCAAAAAAAATGAATATCCATTCAAAACGGATACTTGTTACCTGTATTACTTATAATACATAATATTTAATATTTTAATATATACTAATATACTAATATATTATATATTATATATTATTATATTATTATATTATATATTTAATACATAGTATATATTATATATTTATTGGTGTGCACCCAATTCACAAGAGAGGGGGAGAGGGAGAGACTTGAGAGAGACCTGAGAGAGAGAGAGTGGGAGGGACTTGAGAGAAAGAAGGAGAGAGAGAGACTTGAGAGGGGGGGAGGGAGAGAGACTTGAGAGAGAGAGCAAGAGACTTGAGAGAGAGAGACTTGAGAGGGAGGTAGAGAGTGAGACTTGAAAGGGAAAGAGAGACTTGAGAGAGAGGGAGACCTGAGAGGGAGGGAGGGAGGGAGAGATACTTGAGAGGGAGGAAAAGAGAGACTTGAGAGGGAGAAAGAGAGAGAGCGATAGAGAGAGAGAGAGTTGAGAGGGAGAGAGAGTGTGAGGGAGAGACCAAAGAGAGAGACTTGAGAGAGAGAGATGGAATGGGAAGGACCTGAGAGAGAGGGAGAGAGACAGAGAGAGAGAGAGGGAGGGAGGGACCTATGAGACAAAGGGAGGGAAGAACCTGAGAGGGAGGGAGAGAGTGAGAGACTTGAGAGGGAGAGATGGAGAGACTTGAGAGGAAGAGAAGGAGGGAGAGAGGGAGAGAGAGAGAGAGAGAGAGAGAGAGAGAGAGAGAGAGAGAGAGAGAGAGAGAGAGAGAGGGTGGGATGGAGGGGGAGAGGGGGAGAGAGATTTATCTAGTTAGGGTGGTAAGGAGATACCTGAGAGAGAGAGAGAGAGATAGGGATTGGGAGAGACCTAAGAGAGAGGGAGTGGGAGGGACCTAAGAGAGAGTTATTTGCACTTGAAGAGATCTCATCCATGCTACTTATTTTAATGTGAAGTGAAGAATGTGGTTATTATTGTGCCTACTTATTTTAATGATGCGCAAAAGAGGGCCACAAAGGATGCTAGTAAGATTGCAAGCCTCAATGTCATGCAAACAATTATCGAGCCAATGGTCGCAGCTATAACTTATGGCTTCCATGATGTGTTCATTGGAGAAATAAGTGTTCTCATCTTCGATTTGGGTGGAGGTACGTTTGATGTGTCGGTTTTTTTTGTTCGAAAGGGTAATATTGTCGTCAAGGCCATTAGAGGGGATATGCATTTGGGAGGTCAAGATTTTGATAACAAAATGCTTAATTATTGTGTTCAAAAGTTCAATACAAAATACAAGTTGGATATCAGTATTAGTGTTAGAGCTAGAGAGGGAGAGAGTATAAGATATATAATATATAGTATATATAATATATAATATATAATATATTATTTATATACTATATAGTATAAAATATATAGTATATATATTAAATATACTATATAATATATATCATAATATATAATATATAATATATTATGATATATTAATATATAATACATTTATTATATATTAATAATACATAATATTGGTTTAATTTGTTATTTGGTTTATAAATGTTGAATGCTAAAGGATATCCGTCTGTAATGGATATCCATTATTTATTGTATAAGATTTGAAACTTCCCCTATACATACATATTAATATATAATATAATTTATATACTATATACTATATACCTTAATAATAATATTAATATATATAATATATTGATTTAATATTTAATAAATATATCATAGAGGAGTTTGAAAGGGATAGAGGGAGGGAGAGACCTGAGACCAAAGAGAGACCTAGGAGGGAGAGACAGAGAATGAGAAATACATGAGAGGGAGATGGAGAGTGAGAGAGACCAGAGAGAGACTTGAGAGAGAGAGGGAGTGGGAGGGACCAGAGAGAGAGAGAGAGAGAGAAATACTTGAGAAGGAGATGGAGAGTGGGGGAGTGGGAGGAACCAGAGAGAGTGGGAGTGGGAGGGACCTGAGAGAGAGAGAGGTAAATACTTGAGAGGGAGAGACTTGAGAGAGAGAGACTTGAGAGGAAGAGAGAGGGAGAGAGGGAGTGTGGGAGAGAGAGACCTAAGAGGGAGAGAGGGAGACCTAAGAGAGAGAGAGAGGGGGAGTGGGAAGGACCTAAGAGAGGGAGAGTGGGGGAGATAGAGAGAATGAGAAATACTTAAGAGGGAGATGGAGAGTGAGAGAGGTGAGAGAGAGAGGAGAGAGAGAGAGGGGGAGAGTGGGAGAGAGAGCTTGAGGAGGAGGAGAGAGGGAGTGGGGAGAGAGGAGGGAGGAGAGAGACCCTTAGAGAGAGAGAAATTACTTGAGGGAGAGAGAGGGAGAGTTTTGAGAGAGAGACATGAGAAGGAGAGAGAGGGAGAGAGGGGGAGAGGGAGTGGGGGAGACCAGAGAGAGAGGGGGGGAGTGGGAGGGACCTAAGAGTGAGAGGGAGAGGGAGAGGGATAGAAAGAGAGAAATACTTGAGAGGGAGAGACTTGAGAGAGAGAGAGAGAGAGAGAGAGAGAGAGAGAGAGAGAGAGAGAGAGAGAGAGAGAGAGAGAGAGAGAGAGAGAGAGAGAGAGAGAGAGAGAGAGAGAGAGAGAGAGAGGGGGAGACTAGAGAGAGAGGGGAGGGAGGACCCAAGAGTGAGAGAGAGAGACTTGAGATGGTGAGAGAGGAGGGGGAGACCAGAGGAGAGGGAGGGAGAGAGACCCAGGAGAGAGACTTGAGAGGGAGAGAGGGGAGAGAGAGAGTTGGAGGGAATTGAGAGTGAGAGGGAGAGAGAGAAATAGAGAAAGACCCAAGGGAGAGACTTGAGAGAGAGATAAAGGGAGAGAGAGGGAGAGGGAGAGGGAGTGGGAGGGACCTGGTAGAGGGGGGAGAGAGAGAGAGGGAGTGAGGGAACAGGAGAGACATGAGAGAAAGATATACTAATATATAATATAATTTATATAATATATTAATATATAATATAATTTATATAATATATTGATTTAATATATAGCTTAATAATAGTATTAATATATAATATATTAATTTAGTATATTAATATATAATAAATATATATATCATAATATATAATATATATAATATATAATATAAAATATATCATAATATAATATATTAATAATATTATTCTAATAATAATTCTTAAAACTAAATTAAACGGATATTCGTTTATAACAAATATCCGTTTGTAATGGATATCTATTATAAACAGATATCTGTTTTGTTTGAAATTTGTTAAAAATAGAAGCATGAGTAGCAATAGGTTAAATATTGTGAAAAACATAATGAATATCCATTTCAAATGAATATTCGTTTAGTGAGTTATATAAAAACCAAAACTGGGAGCATTTTGAGCATTCCAATGGTCCCCACATTCCTTTTGTTGCCGAGATCTTGTGCTTTCTGTCTATATCAGACAAATTTCAGCTTTTGAGAGATTTTTTTACACATTATTAACTTTTACAATCATATGTGTGTGTTTTTTTGTTTGTGCAATGGGGAGCAGTAGCTGTCGTAAGAGAAAAGGAAAGAGAAAGCTAACAGTAAATCAAATTGAAGCATATAGAGCAAAAGATAGAGAAAGTCATAGGAAAATAAGATAAGGTATGACAAAGTACTCAAGTTGAAGCTTCTTCTGCACCATTAAATGTTAATTCAAGTGAAGATGAAATAGAATTTGAAAATATTGAACACCATATTGAAATTGAAAATGAAAATATAGAAATTCAAATTGTTGAAATTGAAAATGAAAATGTTAATAAAATTGAAAATATTGAAATTGAAAATGAAAATGTTAATAACATTGAACTTGGAGATCAATACAATAACAAGGATATGGAGAGTGGGAAGAGAGGTGGGAGTGGGTATTTGAAATATTCGGAGGGAGATGGAGATGGAGAATCTGAACCAGATGATGTTGATGCTTTAATGTTGGGTCATGATGGATGGTTGTTGGGTCTTGTCTACTTCACGGTTGTTGTGTTGGGCTCTTCGTGCTGCTAGCTTGCGGTTCATCGTGAAGTGCTGCTTGGCGGGCTGGAGTGGATGGGTGGGAATAGGAGAAAGAGCTCCATTTTGAATGGAGATGGCAAGGATGTTTTTTGGTGGGTCTCTTTGCTTCTATTTTTGTCGGAGAGTTTTATTTTCTTTGGGGTCTTAGAGGAAGTTTTGTCCTTGGATTGGCCTTTTTCTGGCTCTAACCGATGTGTTAGTATGGCTTGGGTGCTTCTCATGTTGGTATATTTGTTGGCTCCTTTCCTCTTGGGTCTCTTTGGCTTCTTTGTGCTCTCCTAGATTTTGGTTTCTTGAGGTTTCCCTCTTGGTTGTTGTCTGTTGCTGCTCACTTTGGTTGTGGGTCCCTATTTGTGGTGGGCTCTGGGCCTTTTTCTTTGGTTCCTCCCTGGGGCTATTTTGTGCAGTGGTCTTGAGTTCTCTCTATTATTGGGCCTTAATGGTTTTTTGTTGGTTGAGTTGTAGTTTGAGCTATCGTTTTTGGCTAGGTTTTTTTTTCTTATGTAGTTTTTGAGCCTGGTTCTTTGGAAGTGTGGACTGGGTTTAACTTATTGTTTTTCTTGTAGACCTAAAAATTAATGTTTTTTGGGGGTTTCTTGTTGCTTGATGGTCTGAAAGTTGGTGTGGTTTCTATTGTTCAATATGTGCCCAAGGTTCCTCTACAAGTTTCTTCTTTTGAGGTGAAGGTTGATTTTGTGCTTGTGACTGAGGGTCACTTTTGGTCTGAGTGGTTGTTATATAGATCCCGAAGGCTCAGATGTTCCTTTTTTTGTTGAATGAAGCTCATTCTACTTTATTGTTCTTGTACCTTTCTATGCTTATGGAGGGTGTGATTGTTCTTCCATTCAAATTTTTCTCTTTGGATCTATAGTTGGCGTCTTCTTTGGAGGTGGAGACTACTCCCATTGAGGCATAGCCCTCTTCTATTGAGGTGAAGGTGGTTGTTGTAGTTTTGGTGGGGATTTATTTTCTCTTCTACTTGGACCTATCGAGGTGGTTCTTGTGTGGGAAGAAGAGTGAAGACTTTGGAGGTTGGGGCTCTCATATCTTCTTCTTCTATAGAGGGGAGCTCCCTCCTATAGAGGTGGAGGTGGGGTTGTCATTGGTGGGGTGTTGCTGCAAGAAAGATGATGTGCTTTAGTATTTCATTGTGCTCCCTAACTCCCCTATTGAGGTGGGGATTAGGGATTTTTTGGTGTTGTTGTTTAGGGGTTTGATGGTGGGCTGATGCAAGAAGTTGGGTCCACAAAAAGCTCAAAAAGTGGAAGTGTTTTTGCTGTTTTTCAGAATTTGTCACACTTGGACTGAAAATTTGAGGCAGTTACATAATGAATTTTTAAAAAAGTCAGTAATATGAAATTTAGAAATTTGAATCTAGTTTATAAATATGTAAATTATTCAAATACCTAGATTGTAGAAATTAAATTTTGATAAGGATCTATAAAAACCACTTTTTAAAAGTCATTTTTTTACCATACCATGTACGTGTACGGACAACACTTTTTGACTCAAATAAAATTATTTTGCTAATTCATTTTGGGGAAAGAGAGCTAACAACATGAAGATTGATGAGGAATTTTTTTTGTAATTTTTTGTTGAATAATTTATTTTAAATTTTTTTTTTATTGGCCTTAATTGTTGTTTTTAAAAATCAACGTGTATGGACAACATAATTTGACCTAAACTAAAATTTTTTTGAAACTTTTTTTTTTCATTGTGTAAAGAATTATCTAAAGATTGATGTCATATAAATTTTTTTACAAAAAACTTAACCAAAAAAAAGTTATTAAAATACAAAAAAAATCTGATATTTTAAGTTTAAGGACTAGTTTGCTTTGAAATTAATTAAAAAACAGAAAATATAATCCAATCTTAATAAAAATTATATATTTAACAACTAGACATCATGTTCTGTAATGGGTTTTAATTTGATAGATTGATTCAGAAAAAAAATTCATCAGCCATATTGTCAAAGTTGAACATTCTTCTTCAATCTGCCTTAGTTTTTTAGTTGCAGGTCAAAGGCTAAGGCTCGGATTGCCAAATATTTTCCGAACCTAAAACCAAGTCTGGAGGTGGGTTGGGAAACAATTTTTTAAATAACGCGTACGCGTTATTAAAACGCATACGCGTTATTGAAACAAAACTCATACGCGTTATTTTTTGACCCGTTGGGTAAAGGTAACACATACGCGTTATGAAATGCGTACACATTTCTTTTTCATAACATGTACACGTTTCATAACGTGTACGCATTTCTAATATATCCGTTTTTCTTGATTTGAAATTTTTTGGTACAACACGTTTTTTCCTGCAACATTCTTTTTCTGCAGTACGACCCGAAAGTTCAATTTTCTGCATTTTTTATTGCAAATTTGTCTTGTGCAGGGCATATTCTATTGCAAATTGGTTGAAAAGTCAAGTGCAGGTTGAATTTTCTGAAGTGGAATCAAGTACAAGAATAATTTACAAGAAGATTCAAGAAAGAGAGTTTTTGGATGTATTCATGATATTTTTGTGTACTTCAAAGTTCAAAGAAGAAAGGATCTTCATAGTACAAAGTGTTATTTGAATATTTGAAGGAGGTGAAAATTTGAAAATTGGTTTCAAGTAAATCATTTGTTTTTTCATCAAAAAGGGTTTGGTAACCATGGGATCAAAGCAAAGGCAAAGAAAAAAGTGTAGAAAGTCAATCACACCTGAAGAAATTCAAGCAAATAAAGATATGGAGGCAAAAAGACAAAAGGATAGAAGAGAAAGAATTCGTCAAATGAAAAATTTGGAAGCATCTAGTTCAATGAATGTTGAAGAGAAAGCCATGAATGATGAAATGAATTTAGATGATGCAAATGTGGAGATGGTGAATATAGAAGAAAATGCAATTATGGAGACAAACTCAACTATGTTTTCAACTTCAACTTTGAATGATATGGAAATAGTACCTATGCAAACAACTTCGAGTATGTCTTCAAATTGACCTCTCAATGATATGGAAAATGCACCTATTCAAACAATCTCTCCAGGTATTTTTTCAAACCCAAGTCTTGATAATACTGATTTTGTTTGTTTAAATGATGCTGGATACACCATTGATGATATCAATAATTATAGGGTTGAAAGAATGCAAAAACAAATAAATGATGAAAATATATCTTATGAGAATGCAAATGTTAATCAAATCCCTCATATTGATGAAAATGAGAATGAAATATTTCTTACATTTGAAAATGAAAATGGAACCCCTTGTGTGAATGAAAATGAAACCCCTTGTATGGATGAAGGTGAAAATGTTTTTTTTACAATTGAAAAAGATGTGTTAGATAACCTTCGTGGTAAAGTTTCTTGGAGACAATTTAGAACTTATGGAAATAAAATATATAAAATGTTTTTTTATAGAAAAAAATTAGGATTCCAATTTCAACTCATGGTGCAATTGATGAGAATGTGGAAAATGAGAAAAGTGATGAAAAAATTAGGTATTTTTGTAAAACCAAAAAAGAAAGATGATTCAGTAGAACAAGTCATTTCTAGTGTTGCTAATGCTATTGATTTTATAGGTGAGAAAAGTCGATCTAAAGATAAAAATGTGGCTCATCGTGCAATAACAACTACTTTAGTTCATAAAGCAACTTCAAATAAAATAATGTTAAGTAAGATTAGTAAATGTATAAAAGTAAATCCTAAAACTTTGATTAGAGCTGCTAAAAGAAGAGAAAATATTGAAAAGGATCCAATTAATCAATGTTGGAGTTTTAGTGGTAGACTCCCAAGATCAGAAATGAAATTAACTAATGAAATTAAATCTTTAATCGATAAATTTTGGCATGATAATACAAGAGTATCACCTAAAATTAAAGATGTCTTAAAATTAAGGGTGGGTTCCAAAATTTGTGTACCTCATCCAAAACATCTCTTAGATATGACTCAAACTGAATTATATAAAATAAATTTAGATTCTTCAATCTTACCATTGAATATTAAAATAAGTCAAAGATCATTTGAAAAGTGTAAACCTTGGTATGTTAGAATTAATAAGCAATGAATCTCTTGTTGTTGTAAGACTCATGTACAATTTCATTATTATTATGATAGTTTTCGATATATACGATGCACTTTGCATGATAACCAAATTATGTAGGACATTTGTGGTATTAATATGCCACCTGAAAGAATCAAAGATTTTATATCAGGTTTGTTTTGTGAACCCTCTAACGGAAACTTATTTTATTTAAAATCATGTATTTCTAGAGAATGTGATAGATGTGCTAACTTTTCATTATTAGGTGAATGTATGCATGAAAGTAGTTTAAATGAATTTGGACAACAATTAGTAGATGTAAAAATATTTAAAAATGTTGAGTATTCTTTAAAAGATGGAAAAACTGGAAAACGTTGTGAGCTAATTATGGAAAAAAATATTGTGCATGCATTTATTAAAGAATTTAAAGATAAGATTGTACCTAAATATGTTCAACACTCTCAGTATGCTCATTGGCTTGATAATCAATTTCGTTTATGTAAAAACACATTCCCAATTGGAACTATATTGTCAGTTGTTGATTTTTTTGAAAATTATACTCTTGCTCCACAAGAAGAAATTCAATCACAGTATTATAATTCAGTGCAAGTAGCTATTTTTGTTCATATTGTTTATAGACATGCAGATGATAGTAGAGAAGATAATAGAATTTTTTTGAGAGAGTACCATTTTTATGTAAGTGATAATCGATTACATTCATTTGAGTTTGTTCAATATTGTTTTGATATATTTTACAAAAATTTAAAAGAAAGAGGAATTCAATTGCTAGAACATCTCATATGGTCAGATAATTGCATGGGTCGATTCAAAAATGCTAGGATGTTTTATTGGTTATGTAGAGTTCATAAGGAAAATAATATCCAACACATATGGAGTTTTTTTGAAGCCGGTCATGGTAAGGGAGAACATGATGGAGTAGGTGCATGTGTGAAAAGAGCTCTTGCTAGAGAGCAACTTAAATTTGAGGATGCTGCAAAATTTAGAGATGCACGTGCAATTGTAGATTGGTGCAATACCAAATTATCTACAAGAGTAAGTGAGAGCTCAATAATTCACCGCTTTTTTTGGTTAGTTGAAGAAAATGATATTTGTTCTCGACAAGATTGTGAAACAATTAATGGATCTGCAAAATGGCATTCATTTAAGAGTTCAAATACAAACACATGGACAATATGGACAAGGGAGTTGGCATGCTTTTGTCAATTTTGTATTGCAATATTGCAGGTGATTGGGAGGCTTGTGAAAATATGGAATGGGTTGAACAATGGCAACAAAGAGCCTTAACACCTACATCAACACATGTTCAACATGGAACAATAATTGAAGATAATCAAGAGTTTGCATTAGATGATTATGATCGTGTTTCTGATCTTGTACAAGAAGTTACATTATTTATTGTGATGAATTTTATATGTATGAATGTTTATATACATGAATTAAATATAAGTCATGCTCTTTATTGAATTTTTTATCTATTTTTGTAGGACATGTGTATGTTGTTGTTGCACCCGAGGGGAATGAAGAGGAGACAGAGTACTGGTTGGCTAGATGTGTTGAGAGAAAATATAAGTTGGTACATCCTAGAGTGGATGATGATAACTTTGAGTATCCAACTGGTTCAGTCGTTGTTGTTGGCACCTGGCTTCGAAAATATTTGATAAGAAAGAATGGCTTGCCTACATTTGAAGATTATGATAGACACAAGAAGATTATACATTATTCACATTTGAGTTTGGCAACCAATATAAAACTAGTTAGATATCACGGGAGGCCTGCTAATAAAGTTTTATG
This sequence comes from Sequoiadendron giganteum, assembly GCA_007115665.2. Lineage (NCBI taxonomy): Eukaryota > Viridiplantae > Streptophyta > Pinopsida > Cupressales > Cupressaceae > Sequoiadendron > Sequoiadendron giganteum. Next base: position 462,993,504 of record CM021104.1, on the reverse strand, counting down.
GACACTTTCAATGGATGATCATGAGACAATCATAGATGCATTACAAAAAAGAGAGGATGCAGATGGTACAACAGAGTAAATAAATATTGGTAAGTATATCTAGTTGTATGCATATATTTAATTGATATATATATGTCTTTAAATTCATTTCCTTATTAAAGTTTTATATCATTTTTTTTTCAGGTCTCCCTTGATACTAGATGTTTTACAAAAAAGAGAGAAGATGCACTCTTATTACAATAGAATTTGAATCTACAGACAGGTAACTATATATAGTTGTAGATACATTTAGTTGAGAGTATAAATATAAAACTAAATTTAATTCATTGTCATTTTATAAAAAGTTTATAATTTATTTCATATCCCCTTAAGCCATCCTCTTATGTACCATTAATCCATCCTCTTGCATCCCCTTTAAGTCTCTTTATTAATTCCCCTTAATTCATTCTATTAGGACCCCTTAATCCATATCCTTGTATATCTATCCTTAATCCATCCTCTTGCATCCCCTTAAGTCACTCTCTCAACACCCCTTAAGCCATCCCCTTAGGGTCACATGGTTTAGGGTTTAGGGTTTCTAGGGTTCATGAGATGCTTAGAATAACAAATTTATATGGATTAATGGTTTAGGGTTGATCTCCTAGGATTTAGGTCACGTGGTTTAGGGTTTAGGGTTTCTAGGGTTCATGTGATGCTTAGAATAACAAATTTATATGGATTAATGGTTTAGGGTTAATCTCCTAGGATTTAGGTCACATGGTGGTTTAGGGTTTCTCCTAGGATTTAGGTCACGTGGTTTAGGGTTTAGGGTTTCTAGGGTTCATGTGATGCTTAGAATAACAAATTTATATGGATTAATGGTTTAGGGTTAATCTCCTAGGATTTAGGTTACATGGTTTAGGGTTTAGGGTTTCTAGGGTTCATGTGATGCTTAGAATAACAAATTTATATGGATTAATGGTTTAGGGTTAATCTCCTAGGATTTAGGTCACGTGGTTTAGGGTTAATCTCCTAGGATTTAGGTCACGTGGTTTAGGGTTTAGGGTTTCTAGGGTTCATGTGATGCTTAGAATAACAAATTTATATGGATTAATGGTTTAGGGTTAATCTCCTAGGATTTAGGTCATGGTTTAGGGTTTCTAGGGTTCATGTGATGCTTAGAATAAAAAATTTATATGGATTAATGGTTTAGGGTTAATCTCCTAGGATTTAGGTCACGTGGTTTAGGGTTTAGGGTTTCTAGGGTTCATGTGATGCTTAGAATAAAAAATTTATATGGATTAATGGTTTAGGGTTGATCTCCTAGGATTTAGGTCACGTGGTTTAGGGTTTAGGGTTTCTAGGGTTCATGTGATGCTTAGAATAACAAATTTATATGGATTAATGGTTTAGGGTTAATCTCCTAGGATTTAGGTCATGTGGTTTAGGGTTTAGGGTTTCTAGGGTTCATGTGATGCTTAGAATAACAAATTTAAAGGACCCTTAATCCACCCTCTTGCATCCCCTTAAGACATCCCTTTAAAGGACCCTTAAGTCATATCCTCTTACATGTACCCTTATTCCACAATCTTGCATCCCTTAAGTCACTCGCATAATTCCCCTTAAGCCATTCTCTTAGGACCCATTAAGCCACACCCTAGGGTTCATGACATGCATCCCCTTCATCCATCCTATGGCAAACACCATTTGAATTTGTCTGGAATTTATAAGATCCAATTTTGTAACTTTTACTATATATTTACTTAAATGACTCAATTTTTTTTATAGAACTACTTACTTACATTAAATATTTTTGCAGGTTCTCATCAAGCCGGTCTACCATGCGATTGCCACTGAAAAATTATTTTATCAAGAGACTATGTAAATATCAATTTTTGGTCTTCACGTAAAAATTGATAAGCTAAATAATTGGATATACATGTGCACACATATATGTTTCATCATGTTCTATAGTTGTATGATTTTCAATGAACTTATTAGTAACTTTTTAAAAATCTCATTCCAATTTTATAGATTATACATTTCATATAATTGTTCAAATATTTTCTAGAATTGGTAAATAGTTAAAATTATGTGCTCTTAATTTATTATGAATATAATCTAAACTATTTAAGGAATATTTAAATTTATCACCTTTAACCATGTGATAAATTATATATTTATGAAATTTGATTGTAGAGATAAGAATTTATATCTAGTGCATGTATTACTTGAAAATTAGATAAAATATCTAGATCTACATATGTATGAGTGAATATAATCATCAAAATGAACATAACATGATCATAATTCACTGCATATATATAATCATCACATTAAAGTCATCTGATATAAATAAACAAAAATATGTATATGTCAAGTCCAACACAAAAGTTTAAATAAAACTAGAGATGTTTGGTCTATTTAAAATTTAAAACCATTTAACTATCAGGTTGATCAGTCAAATCAAGTCTCCTCTTTGTTCCAGGTCGATTTGATGTGCCTGCATCATGCTGTAAAAGAGTACAAGTAACTTTTGGATATAATTAAACATATTTAAACCTGAAAATATAAACTTTTGGATAAAAAATAAAAATTTAATTAAATATCTAGTAAATACAATAAAAATGATTTTTAGTACATGAATAATTTACCATATGATCATGTGGATCTACTGGAACATTTTGTTCAACGGGTAGCATAACTGTCACTTGAGAAGATCCAAATGCCTGATCTACTATATCCTGCATATTCATATATAAAGCAATCAATATGTTAAAACCTCAAATATATATATATATTTAAAAGATCCGTAAAAAATGTTTAGGATATTTATTAAAGTTTACAACCTCGAATGATATGACCTCAAGATCACGCACCTGAGATTGCCCATGCATAAATGCTGACGATGTCTCAGGTGCACCTGTAATGGGTATCTCATGAAATGCCTACATATATATGTACAACAATTTGTATAGATCATTCACGCATGTGTATGTAAATGTAAAAATTAAATTAAATCTATAATGTGTATTTAATTCAAACTTAACAAACTTTTTGAAAGAACGCACCTGAGTTGATGATGACTCAGGAGCGCTCACCACAACTTGTGGTTGGTCAGCACTAGGCATGCTCATCTGACCTCCCTGCATCTAGATATAATATATATCAATCACACATCATGTGTAAACAATCAAAATAAATTAGATATATATATCCACACAAACTAAATTTAATAAATATTGGTTTAAGTACCCGACCAAAAGGTGAGCCCATATCTACAACACTCGACATATAGACATGATCATTTTGGGTTTCAGGCATTGTGTGATCATGCACCTACACCAAACACTTATTGAATTAATATTGTATTATATATATAATTTGATGTTATTATTTAAACATGAATTTTGCACATTCCAAAAAAAAAAATTAAGTTCAAAAGATGAACATACCTGTGTAAGATGATGCTCAGAATGTAGTAAATCCATAAACAACTCTATCTCAGATGCATGTGGGTCACCTGAAGTGGATGCTTGAGTATTCCTATTGCTCGAGCCTCCATGCTCTCTATTGACCACTTCAGCCGTCGCATGTGAAGTCTGATGAGTCAGATGTCCTGAAAGTGAACTCAATGCTCCTAATGTCGATAGCATGGTTTGCTGTTGAAATGCAGCGGGAACACCAAGAGAAGCAGGAGGAACAATAGGAGCAATTGGAGCATGTCGCTGAGGATCAACACGTGCTCCTAATCTATGTTGGGGCATGCCACGCCCAACTCCCTGAAATGACCTCATATCAAAATAGTTGGGTTTTAAACCCAACTCAAACTCTGCCCATAACTTTCTCAAAAATTATAGGGGCACCTCAGAATTTCCATGTGGTGGAGTATCAAACACCCTCCACCATCTATCCCAAAAATGTGCAGCTATCTGGGGGTGCCTACACCATAAAATTGAAATTCGTTTTTTGGTGGGTGGAATTGGTTGGCTAGTTTGGGGGTTAAAAAAATGTTGGCACATGGCTTCTTTGGTAATTTTAAGGTCATTAATTTCTTTATAAGACAATCCATCTGCATGGAATTGTCTCCTCTCGTCTCTCCATTAATGGAACCTATCTAGGTCTGCATCAATAGATCGAACAAAATCGACAATAGTTTGCATCGTAGATGCAAACCGTGAGAGATGGGGGGGTATTCTAGGCTCATTTTTTATCAGATCTATATTTTCTTGAATGACCATAAGATTTGCCCTAATGCTCTCTCTCAACTGATCCTGGTATCTTAGTCTACTATAGGGGGTGGGGGGTTAGGAGGTGGAGGGTTTGGAGGAATGGGGTTTTCTTGTGGTGGTGGGTTTGGATCTATGGGATCTATAGGAATATGTGGTTCAGGCATAAAATCCTCTATGCTAAATAGTGGATCCATGTGAATGTACAACCAAATGGCAACTGCACATGTTAAACAATTAAAAAATATATATCAACAAACTAATTAAATAATGCACACAATTTGAAAAAACTATTTAAAAATCACATTGAATGTGCACAAATTCAAAATACAATTCATTTGAAGACCATTCGATTTATAATATTAAAAAATCCATAATGTTCATTAAAAATCCATAGCATGTACACATTAAAGTTTATAATTTAAGTTTCTACAAGTTTTGAAAATTTCAAATTTGTGGTTTACAATTTAAGTTTTGGGTAAGGGTTTGTGTTCATATTTTAGAATGTAGGGTTTAGTGTCTAGGGTTTTCTTGATTAATGATATGTGATTATGTATGGTTTGGAGTTTACATATAGTCTGAAAGATATCTAGGTTTTATGGTTTAGGGTTGATAGATAGGATTATATGGCTCATGTGATGTATACATATAAGGTTGTAGACATCTATTTCAAGATTTGGGGATTTTGAAAGTTATATATGTATATTAGAATAATGTAATAACCATTAAGATCTAGAAATTAAAAAAATTGGTTATAAGGATACATTTAAAAATATTAAGGATATACATTTAAACATATAATAATAGAAACATAGGAATCATGGTATTTGAAAAGGGGAAATGATAATAGGAGTTACCATAGAACACACAATATTGTTCATATGAGAGACATAAAAGGTATGATAAGGAAATATTATTTTAATAATAAATTATTAAACAATAGTATAGTACATGAAACTTAAAGGATACAAATAAATTAAAATTATAGTGATTAAAAGTAATAATTATGCAAGAAATAAGGAAGCCAAACTACCAATTCGTTAGGGTCAAATCCAAGAAAGTTTGCAACCCAATCCTTCACCAATTATAGAATTTAGATTTATACATTTTAATTTCTTGATTTTTTTTAAATTTTGAGTAATAATATTGAAGGAAAATCTATAAGTTGATAATCTAGGACCCCCTTTGACAAAATGGTAACAGTCGACCTAGATTATGTTGAATCAAGAGTGAAGGAAATGAAAATTCAATATGTTATGACTAAAAGTCTATGGTTGTTATAAAAAATTGAGGGAAATGCATTGTATTGTGATACCTCACAATTATCACTACTAAAAATAAACTTTGTTGATCACACCTAAAGACCCCATTGTTATATATGTTTGTAAATAAACTCTTTGAAAACTAAGATTGTGAGAAACATAAATTGAAGAAATAAGTCTAAAACCCTATGTGTTTTAAAAAGTTCCACTAGTATTCATGATTTTTAAATCCTTATGAAACCATCAAAAACCTTAGGTACCTAAGTACGGGGATATTGGCTCAAATACATAGTTTCAAAACTAAAAAACTACTAGAGTATGGATTTTAATGACAACAAAATCCTAGAATAGAAAAACCTTTACAAACATCATAAAAAAATTAAGGGAAATTCTCTATGATTTAGGGTGTAATGGGCCCAATATATATGCACATGATATCTTTTTTTGAAGGATTTTTTAATATATTGATTTAAATTGTATGCATGTGTGCATATGTATTTGTAAATGAATTCGTTGCATCCTCTTAAGTTGTCTTCTAGTTTAAGAACAAGTTGAACATATTGAAAATATGTTCATATAAACAACTTGAATATGTTTAAGACAAAATTCAAGAACACATAGAAGAACAAGTTGAACAAGAACATGTTAAATAATAGATTATAAAAACAATTGTTAGAGATGCAAAATTGGAGAATTCAGTTCAAGAAAACATAGCTAATAGATTTATTTTTCAAGTTTAAGATAAAAAATTTAATCGATATAGATGAGTAATTTTTTTAAATACGATTTCATCTAGGGATATGTTGCCTTCTATTAGAATTTTTATCACACTAATTCTAACTTGAACCATAGACAGGCTAATTATAACTTGAACCATAGACCCTAATTATAACTTGAACCATAGACGGGCTAATTATAACTTGAACCATAGACCCTAATTATAACTGGAACCCTAATGTATTCTAACTTGAACTCTAACCCTAATTATAATTAAATCGCGTATCATAACCTTAGTTGAACACTAACCCTAAATGCATATAAATTTTTTAATCATAAACCTAGTTAAATATTAATTGAATGTTTAACTATCACCAAAATTACAAACATTTAACCCTAGACTCTTAATTTAATTTTTGCCCCAACCCTAGAACCCTACACCAATTGACAGGGCTAATTCTAACTCCAACCCTAACCTTCATCTTAAATTTTAATTCATAATTTCATAATCCTAACCCTAACCCTAATAAAAATATAACCCTAACTCTAAACCTAATTGAATACAAACCCTAACCTCAACCCTTACCCGAATATTTATCTTATAACCCTAACCCTAGAATGAATTTTAACCCTAGAATTGAACTCCAACTATAATTGAACCCTAGAAGCAAGTAATTGAATTCTTTAATATATTAAACAAGTAAACCTAATCATAACCCTAATTTTTATTTTGAAATCTAACTAATATATATTAAAGTTTAAGCCAAACCCTAATTGTACCCTACCTTTAACCTAATTTTAACCTACAAATAGGGTTTTTGTTTACGTTTTCTAGGGTTTTAGTTTACGTTTTAGTTTATGTTTTCTAGGGTTTTAGTTTACATTTTCTAGGGTTTAGGTCCAAGGATTAACGGTCTGAGAAAATTAGTTTTTTAGAACCTACAGTTTAGGGTTTTCAAATTTCAAAATTAAATGTGTCGAATTTAGGTTGTTTTTTGGGTTTTCGATTTTTATGTTGTTTGTTTCGTTGATGTTTTCGGTTAATTAAATACACTTTAAAAACTATTAAATATTAAATTAAAACAAACTAAACAAAAATAAATAAATAGCAATTATAAAACAAAAATAACTAAACAACAATTATAATGCAAAGAAAATGTAGAATTCAACCAACCTGGAGGTCGCTGAGGTCAGGTGTGTCGACGGGGGGAGGTGGGAGTGAAAAATGGAAAATTACAGCCATCCAAAATGTGTACACGATCTGCTTCACCTTCTACTGGGCCACCAAACTCGACTGTGAAAATGACTTTCACAGTCGCTTATTTAAAAAATTAAATAGTTTTTAGAAACGCGTACGCATACGCATTTCATAACGCGTTTGCGTTACAAAATGTGTACACGTTTTAGGTTCGTATGCCCGAATCGTAACGCGTACGCGTTATTGATTTAGGATCGGGTATGCGATACATAATGCGTATGCGTTTCATGTGAGAAAAAAAATTTCGGCCGAAACTTCCCCTCTTCGTGGACCCAACTTTGTGCACTGAACCTGGTGTTTTACACCATTGTTTTCACTATTTTTTCTTGGCTTAGGGGTTTCTTCTCTGAGCATCTAGTTCATTGATTCCTGGCTGATACAGGCAATTTCATTGTTTAACTAAGGGTTCCAAGTCTCATATTTTTCCTATTTTCCATAGGATCTCAATCCCTTGTTTTCTTTTCTGATGCAGCCTATGTAATCTTGTTTCTATGATTGTATGTTGTTGTTGTTGGGCAATTGTTGATTTGTAGTTTATCTTGTTTAGTAGCTTGCTTTCCTTGGATAGGGTTAGCGATCCCTTCAAAACCGGTTTGTAATGGGTTTCAGGGTCCCATCAAAACTTGTTTTACCCCTAATCAAAAACATTGAACTTGAAAATGAAAAATATTGGAATTTTTATTCAAAATGTTGATAACATTGAAAATGTTAATAACATTTAATGAAGTGTACTTAAGGAATTCAAATTTTGGACCTATGGCTAAAAGATATGGGAAAATGTGTAACTTCAATAATATTTTTGGCACGTCGAATATTAATTATCTAATATTTTCATCATGGCTTATTGTACTTAAGGAAAGTTTATGGCCCAATAGTGTTGGATTTTTTGGCTTCATTGGGAATGAATAGTAGAGTGTGTAAACTTCTAAAAGCTTTAATTATGCCTTTTTGTCCCAGGTGGCTTAGTAATGATATTATAAGGGCGAGTAAATTCACTGGTGGCCAGTCCATTTTTTGGCTAACTTTATTTTCCTAGGCTAGTTTATGTGTGTTGTGTATTAAGATGGGTGGCAATAGGGTCAAGACCGAGCCCGACAACTAAAATGAATTTCGTAGAGACCCCATTGTGTGGCATATATGTATGGAAGGGGGATTGGTGCCACTATTAGAAAGTCTGGTGGACCATGATAAAAAAAGTTTAGCTCAATTTGCTAGTTTGTGGAGGGAAAATAGAGTCACCATGCATGACATCTCGTTTGAGGTCAATGAGGAAGTGATTGCCAAGGTGATAGGTCTTTCTTGTGGTGGAAATAAATACAACAAGCACACCATAACGCAGGACCTCAAGAGCCTCAATGCCTTCTTTGGGGATAATGAGTAGCTGATTAAGAAGCAGTCAAGCTTCAACAAAGAAGTGTTTCCCAAACCCTGGGACAAGGTGTGTCTTGCTATCATGAAATACGTTACTTTAGAAGGTAGATTTAAGTTTTATTTTATTTTTTATCACCTATTGTTGCTAAACCACCTAAGGCACAAAGTGAGCCTCAACTTTCCTTTCTTCCTATTGACCTCCCTTGAAAATTCGATCAAGGAATCTCATGAAGCTTTCACTCTTAACCTTGACCTACCGCCTCCCCTACCTCTACACAAGGGTCTCATCTTGAGGCTCTATCACTTCCATTTGTCCGTGTGCCCCCAAAACCCATCTCGGTTATTCATGTGGAAGAATTGGAATGACCCGACCTTGCCTCTAATAAGTTGTCCCTTGTTGCTTCGATGATTCCTAAGAGAAAAACCTCCTCGCTTGAAAATGAACCCTATGCTAAGCCTAAGTCTAAAGCCCATCAAAAAAGATGAAGGGGGAGGTCAGGTTGGCCCAGTCCAAGGCTACAATTGTTTTGCGCAAAATGAAGAAAAAATCCACCAAGATGGACAACAAACCTATGATGAAGAAAAAGGGGGAAAAAGACACTATGTGCCAGGTTGAGTTGTCGACCACTGACAATGAGGGGAAAAGTGTTGTGGAAAAAGACTCCAGATGTGACATTATTGTGGCTGCAACTATTGATATGGAGATGAAATAAACTACTGTCAGGAGGTCCCACAGACTGGCAAAAAATAAGAAAGGGATCCTAGTGGATGATATTTCAAGCAACTCAGATGGACTAGTGGCAGAGTTGAATACAGAAGATATTGTTGAGGGTATGGAAGAGGACTTTGTGGAGGTCCCTAGCCATTTCTCATACATGAATAGAATGCTTAGAGAGGACTCTACCCACTCTTCGGATCCTAGGGCTATTGAAGATGAGACAACCCAGTGGAAGAACGACAAGGATGAGGACATCAACAAGCTACGTGAGCAGGTGGTAAAACTTGAAAGGAAATTCAACAGGCTAGCATGTTTCACTATTAAAATTACTCACAAATATATTGTTACACTTTTTGATGTCATCAAGGAGGAGGCAGATACGAATACTAAGGGAGAAGGCTCCAACTAGATTGGGGATGATGTTTTAAATCTCCTCATTTAGAAATGGGAAAGTGTTGCAAATTAGTGGGTGGGTCCGTTTGTTTTTGCTAGTTTTTTGTTGTTAGTGTGTAGTGTTTGTGTCCTTTTTGTGTTGTTTTTAGTTTGGTTTCCATAATGGTCTGTTGAACTTGGTTCCTTTTTGGCCATGTGGGATCTTCGTGTAAAAGGTACAACACCCTGTAAATGCTACTTAACTTATCAAAAACATTGAAAATGTTGAAAATGAACCTTATGTAAAACCTAATTGCATGGGAACCCCTAAATTGTTGCTTGAAATAGATGAGAACATAATAGATAATATTCATGGAAAAAGGTCACCATGAACGGTTCGGTTGTGGGATACCAATATGTTCAATCAATACTTTTATGATAAGATATTAACTAAACAATGTCAATTTTTTGTGCAATTGATAAAGTCTTACAAAATGACACCGTTATTAAGAAAATTAAAGATTTGTGTCACCAAAAAGTCAAAAAAAATTGTATTATTGTCAAAAATCTTTTTAATGCTCTAACTTCTATTGGAAAGACTAGTAAGGAAAAAGATAAAAGGGTTGCATGTAGAGTGATTACAACCTCACTAGGAAGCCATCATTTGAGAAAGGCTTGTTTAATGAGACAAACTTGTATTGATTTAAATCTAAATCGTAAAACATTGAATAGAACACTCTCAAGAAGAGGAAGACTCGATAGTTCTCTTCAAAATGATAATTGGGATTTTAGTGTGAGGCTTCCACGTGTTTCTAAGAAGCTAACTAATAATGTAAAGATGCAAATTGAATAATTTTGGGACTCTCACTCTAGAGTATCACCGAATGTAAAGAATGTTTTAAAGTTAAGAAAAGGTAATAAAGATCACACACTACATCCTAAACATTTCTCAGAATGTAGCCAAACAATATTGTACAAATTTTTTTGTGAAGCACATCCAAATTTGAAAATCTTACAAAGGGATTTTGAGTCTTGCAAGCCATTTTTTTATGTACCTATTAATGTTCGTAATACAAGTTGTTGTAAATACCACATTGAGTTTTCAATTTATCATGAATTATTACGCCATATTCATTCTACTATGCATACTAACAAAATTTTGTAGGAGTGTCATGCAATACAACTTCCCAAGTCATCTGGGGACTTGTTAGATTCATTTTTATGTGTTACAGGTGATGGTTTATTTTTTATAGAATCGATTGTTTAAATGAAACATGTTTGTAATGTGGTGGTTTATCGAAGTTTGTAACATGATTTCATGAGGGCAGCGAACATGATTTTAGTAACAAGAATATTGAGAAAAAAAGGTTTGAGATAGTGAAATACACATTGAAGAGTGGAGGTGAAGGCTCTAGATGTGAGTTGGTTACAAGAGAGGTAAGTATTGCTGATTTTATTTCTGATTTTAAGAAAAATATTTTCAATAAGTATGCAAGGCATAGTGATGTAGATCAGGGGTGGAGGTTGTTAACTCAATCTCAAATCAATATTTTTTTCAACTTTGATACCCTAACTTGGTCCTTTACTCACCATTCCTTCATCTCACCTAGTAGTACTCCAAACAGGGAATTCTCATCATATCTTTCAAAGAAGATTTCAAACCCAGAATTGGGTCACCATTTGAAACACCCTTTATGCTCTTTGAAAACATATTAACTTTGGGAATATATTTGTTTTGTAACAACACCCTCTAATTTTGATTGCTACGTTGGGAAGAGGCCTAATTAGGTGTGTTTTCCAAAGAAACTTTGTGAAATACTTTCTCCAAACTATCAAGATTCACTCCAGGGCTTTCCTCAAGTCATATGGGGTCTGAAAACACAAGTTTCATCCACTGGAACAATTATCCAATCACCTTTTTACCAAACCCTATGTCTAACCTATTCTCCTAAGCCTAATACATAGAGATATTAGGCTAGGGCTTGATCAAATTCAGCCCGAAATCCATCCCTTGCATCTACAAACCCTACCAACATAAAAAAAAATATAAATACCCCCATTCTGCTTATTTTCAAATTTTTCCACTGGTGGAATGGTTCCCTACTTCATGTTTTTTCTCTCAAACCCTCAAAACTAGGGTTTTTTAGCTACTTTCAGTAAATTGCTTCAAACTTAGTCCTATCTCAATGAAAGATGATGAAACTAGAACCAAAAGGCAGCCAATTCATCCCTTCAAAAATTCCAATGCAAATTATATCATTAGTAGATAGTACAGGGCCATACAACCTACTGTAGCAGCAAAAACACAAGATAGAACGTAGAAAATAGAGTTACCAAAAATGTCTCCATAAACTTTCCTAGATATTTTCAAGGAATATTTAAACATTTACAACTCCAAACCAATGGTTTCAAACTTCTTTTCAGCTACTTGACTGTTCAACTTCCCATACATGCCAAAAATGCAAAGTTGCTTGAGCAACTTTTGCAACATTTTGCAAAACTTAATAATTTGCCTCAAAACTAACCCCACATGAATTAAAACATCAAAAATAGTCTAAATAGACCTTATTACATCAAAAATGTCTTGACCAAACCAAAAACTCAACCTTTACATCTTTTGAGCACACGAGTGCCCCTGCACCATACTCTCAGATAAACCAAATCTCAAGTTCCACTTGAGATCAGATCTTGAACTATGTCTCCATGCTTCTTGATGTATTCCATTGTCATCTAGGTGACATCCTCCATTGGAAGACCTTTCCACTTCACTAGGTACTCATTGTACACCTTGTGCCTTGTTCTTTTAGCTTCCTTTGTGCCCAAGATACATTCAAGCTTCAATGGCTAACTTGGTGGTAAGTCTTTGATCCAATCTTCATCTAGAACTTTTGATGTACCTACATCTTCACCTACAATCACAACTCCTTTAAAAGGATATAGGTCAGAAACATTAAAAATTGGGGAGATAGCAACTCTGAGAGGGAGTTCTATCTCATAGGCATTTGCTCCAAATTTGTGGACCACCCTACATGGCCCAATCTTCTTCATCTGCATCTTTGAATACTTCCCTTTAGGTAGCCTTTCTTTCCTCAAATGAGCTAAGACCAAGTCCTCCACTTTGAAATTAACCTCTCTCCTTTTCAAGTCTGCATGTTGTTTGTATTTTTCAACACTCTTTTGAAGGTTTTTTTTAAACTAGCTGATGTATGTCTTTCATGGCCATTGCAAACTCTTCTCCTTCAACACTCCTTCTCTCCATGCCACTCAAATCTCTGAGCTCAAACACTCCCCTTGGCTGCAATCAATATACAATCTCAAATGGGATTTTCCCAACACTTCTGTTCACAAAGTCATTATATGCAAACTTAGCTTGGGGTATGATTAGATCCCATTGTTGTGAGTGTTCCTTTGTTACGAATCTAAGAAGATTCCCAAGACTCCTATTGACAACTTTAGTCTACCCATTTGTTTGGGGATGATAGGCAGAGCTAAAGGTCAAGTTTGTACCCAAATTCTTCCAAAGGGTTCTCAAAAGTGACCCACAAACTTATTGCCCCTGTTAGAAACAATGGTTAATTGAAATCCATGAATCCTAACCACCTCCTTGAAAAAAAACCCTGCAATGTATGAGGCATCATTTGTACTTTTACATGGTATGAAATGTGCCATTTTACTAAACCGGTCTACAAAAATAAACACACTATCAAATCCCCTTTGATTTTAGGGAAACCCCAACACAAAATCCATGTTGATGGACTCCCATGGCCTATTTGGGATTGGAAATGGTTGATAAATACTTTCATTTGTGCTAAAACCCTTGGCTTTTTGGAAAACAACACACTTTTCAAAAAAAATCTGACATCACTATGCATCTTAGGCCAATAGTAATACCTTCTTACTTGCTCCAAGGTTTTGTCAACACCAAAATGACCCCCTAAGCTACCATAATGCTTTTATTTAATCGGATTATTCCTCAGAGCATTTGGGAATACATAACTACGGACCCTTAAAATGTAAACCCTCTTGAATCAAGAAATCAGAATTCCCTTCATGAAAAGTGCCACTAAACTGACTACATGAAGCATATATCTATTTTAAATCATCATCTTCAACATACATACCTTTCAAGGCATCAATTCCAACACTCTACAACTAAACATCTTGAATCAACAATGTTCCTCTACTCAAAGCATCTGCCACCTTGTTTGACTACCCCTTTTGTGCTTTATGGTGAAGGTGTAGCTTTTTAGGTATTCTACCCACTTCACATGTCTATGGTTGAGTTTGTCTTGGCTGTTTAAAAACTGGAAAGCATGATTGTCAGTAAAAACAATAAACTCTTTACGAAGGAGATAGTGTCCCCACTTCTTCAATGCTTGCACCATGGAATACATCTCCAAATCATAAGAGGAATACTTTTTCTTTTCCTCATTGAGCTTCTCACTAAAAAATGTAACAGGTCTTCCCTATTGGCTCAAGACTTCCCCAATTGCATACCCACTTGCTTCACATTCTATTGTGAAAACTTTGTTGAAATTAGGCAAGGCTAGGATAGGTTGCTATGCTACCCTTTGTTTTAGATATTGAAAGTTTTTTTTTTCCTCATCAGACCATACAAACCTTTTCCTTTTATCCCCTTTTATTGTGTCAATCTTTGGAGCACATATGTGACTAAAATTCTTCAAAAAATTATGTAAAAGCTAGCTAGGTCGTGGAAACTTCTTACCTCACTGACTGATGTAGGAGTGGGCCAACTGAGACTTGCTTCTACCTTAGTAGGATCCATCTTCAAAGAACCTTTTGAGATCACAAAGCCAAGATAAACCAACTCTTCCTTCATGAATTCACACTTCTTCAAATTGTTCATCAACTTTTCTTCATTCAACCTCTTCAAAACCATCTCTAAATGCTGCAAGTGTTCCTCTTTAGTCTTACTAAAAACAAGTATATCATCCCAGTAGACAACCAAAAACTTACCTATGAAAGGTTTCAGAACTTCATTCATTAACCTCATAAAATTTCTTGGAGGATTTGAAATCCCAAATGGCATGACAAGCCATTCATACAATCTCTCATTTGTTTTGAAGGAAGTTTTCCATTCATCCCCCTCTCTAATTCTAATTTGGTGGTAGCCACTTTTGAGGTCAATCTTTGATAAATAACAATCCCCTCCTAAATAATCCATCAAATCTTCCATTCTAGGTATGGGGAACCTAAACCTTATGGTTATCTTGTTGATTTCCCTTGATTCGGTGCACATTCTCCAATATCCCCCTTTCTTTGGTGCCAATACAGTAGGAACAACACATGGGCTAAGAATTTCCCTTATTAGGCCTTTTTGAAGAAACTCTTGGATTTGTTTCCTAATCTCTTCATTTTGTTGAGGAGTCAGTTTATATGTAGCTTTATTAGGTAGGTTTTCCCCTAGTATAAAGTCTATGTAGTGGCTCACATCTCTTATTGGTGGAAAAGAACTAGGGAGCTCATCTACTACAATATCTTTGTACTTATTCAACAAGGCTTGGACCTCTTTAGGCACATCATCCAATTTTCTTGTTGTCATGACAGATTTTGGTCTGATAATAATGGCATAACCTTGTCCACCCTCTTCTTTCATGGTTTTCAAGAACTCTTTTTTCCCAACCAACATTACATTTGACCCAACTTGTGTGTCTAGACTCTCTTCTTGCAATAGAGTAAGGGTGAATGAAATCCCATCCTTTTCAATCAAATAGGTATTTTTCTTCCCATCATGTTTAGCTTTTTTGTCATACTACCAGGGTCTTCCTAACAACAAATGACAAACATTCATTGGGATGATGTCACATAATATCTTGTCTTTGTACCCTCCTATGTTAAATTCAACACATGTTTTCTCATTCACTAGGACTTGTTGACCCTTATTCAACCAAGATACCTTGTAAGGATTGGGGTGTGGTATCATCTTCATTTTCAACTTTTCAACCATCTCTAAAGAAACTAGATTATCTGTGGAATCCGAATCAACAACAACTTTACACACCTTACCTTGAGATTTGCAAGTGGTTCTAAACAGACATTTTTTTTATGGAGGCTCTTTCCCCATAGGCACTTTGATTAGTGTTCTCCTTATCATCAGAGATTCTCCTATTTTTGGAGCAATATGCTGAGATGGAGAGTTGACACTCTCATTGTCTTCCTCTTGCACCAATTGTGTTCTCCTTTCACCACTATGTGAAGTAGAATTTTTTTTATCCAAACATTTCCATGCTTGATGGCCAAACTGATTGCAATGATAGAATCTTCCTGAGAATGTATTTGATCCTCTACCTTGTCCTCCAAATCCATCTACTATTTGATCTCCTACCTCTGAAATTGCCTCTTGATTCCGAGCTCTGCTCTTGATGACCACTTGATTCCCCTTGTGGTTTTTGGGACTGTCCTCTTCCTCCAAAGGTTCCTCTACCCTTGAAGCTTCTTCTTGTACCTCTACTTTTTTTATCCTACCTTCTCTTCAATCTTTCTTGTTCCTTGACTGCCATTTGAAAGCATTCTTCCATCATTTTAGGAGTGGTCAAACTTATCTCATCTTGTATGTTGAACCTTAACCCATTTAGGTACCTTGCTACTTTTTCCACCTCATCCTCATTATGAACTTCTCTAATGCTTAATTTATGAAACTCCTTTGTATAAGCCATGAAATCCATCTCCTTTTGTTTGAGGTTTTGTAACATTCTAAATGTTTGGATTGCATAGTCACTGGGTAGAAATTGGCTCTTGATTTTAGCCACCATTATGTCCCATGAACTAATTTTTGACTTACTCTTCTTCACCCTCTCTTCCTGCACATAGTTCCACCAATTTAAGGCAGGGCCTTTCAAATTTGTTTTGGAAAATTTCACCTTTTATTCATCTGCTACCTCCTCATACTCAAAATAGTTGTCAAGTGCATCAATCCAACCTAGCACCTCTTTACTATCCATCTTCCCACCATACAAGGGTAACTCCATATTCAACTTAGGAGTGTCTCCTTTGATATCCTTCATAATATTAACCATTCTCAATTCATTAGGATCCAATTCTTCCTCATCTTTGACTCCTCTTTGAGGGTTTTCATTCTCACCCTCTTCCTCTTTGTCACTTTGGTCTCCAATGACCATACCTCTCCTTTGGTTTGATTCAAGTGTTATAATTCTGGCTAGGATAGCTTCATGAGACTCCTTTACCTATCTCAACTCCTTGGAATGATTTTCTTTCAACTCTCTTACTTGTTTGGCCATTACATTACTTTTAGGAGGCATCTTTCCTTCTTTCAAATTTCAACCTTTCCACTTCTTGACTAGAACCTATGCTCTGATACTAATTGATGCAGATCGGGGGTGGAGGTTTTCAACTCAATCTCAATTCAATAATTTTTTCAACTTTGATACCCTAACTTGGTCCTTTACTCACCAATCCTTCATCTCACTTAGTAGTACTCCAAACAAGGAATTCTCATCATATCTTGCAAAGAAGATTTCAAACCTAGAATTTTGGCTGCTTTCAATAAATTGCTTAAAACTAACTCCTATCTCAATGAAAAATGATGAAACTAGAACCAAAAGTTAGATAATTCATCTCTTCAACAATTCCAATGCAAATTATATCATTAGTATACAATATGGAGCCGTACAACCTGTTGTAGCAGAAAAACAAAAGATAAAACACATAAAATAGAGTTGTTCTTATTGCTTGATCACCAAAAATTTCTCCAGAAACTTGCCTCAATATTTTCAAGGCATATTTAAACATTTAAAACTCCAAACCAATGGTTTCAAACTTCTTTTCAACTACTTGACTGTTCAACTTCCCATACATGCCAAAAATGCAAAGTTTCTTGAGCAACTTTTACAACATTTTGCAAAACTTAACAATTTTCCTCAAAACCAACCCCACATGACTTAAAACATCAAAACTGGTCTAAATAGACCTTATTACATCAAAAATGTCTTGACCAAACCAAAAACCCAACCTTTACATCTTTTGAGCACATGGGTGCCCCTGCACCACATAGCCACAAGTCACAGTGGTTGGATCGATAATTCAGGATGTGTAAGGACTCATTCTCGATTGGAACTATTATATCCATAGTTGATTTTTTTGAAATTACACATTGAAACCGTAGAATAAATTATAATTACATTATTATAATTCTATTCAAATTGTTATTTTTTTCCATATAACATATAAACATGCCCATGAAGTACAAAAGAGGATAGGAAGATAATTAGGTAGTACCATTTTTACATGAGTGATGATAGATCTCATTCATCTGAGTTTGTGCAATATTTTTTTGAATTTTTTTTGAGTTCTTGTAGGAAAAAGGTATTGCAATGGGTCAACATCTCATTTGGTCTGATAACTGCACAGGGAAATTCAAGAATTCTTGGATATTTTATTGGTTGAGCAGGATGCATATAAAGAGGGGTGTATCACATATTTGGAGTTTTTTGAAGTTGGGCATGGAAAAGGTGATTATGATGGTGCAGGTGCATGTGTGAAAAGAGCTCTTGTTAAGGAATGAATGAAGATCAGAGGTGGTGCAACATTCAATGATGCACATTCTATTATTGATTGGTGTACTTATGCATTATCATGAGGAGGGACACTTGATTCAAAAGTGTGTAGGTTCTTTTGGTTGGTTGAGGAGGGCACAGTGGGAGACAAATTGGAATATCAAACAATTAGAGAATCTTCAAAGATGCATTCATTTCAAACCTCAGATGCAGGTGCATGGACCATATGGACATGAGAGTTGGCTTGTTTTTTTCATAATTGTATTTAGTGTGATTGGGATCAATGCGAGTCAAGTGAGTGGGTAGATACATGGATTATACAGTACCTAACACCTTTATCTATAGCACAATCCTCTTTAGAAGATGAAATGGAAAGTTCACTTGACTACAACCATCTTTCAGATCTTGTGCAGCCAAAACATGTCTATGTAGTTGTAGCACTGTAGGGGAATGAAGATGGATCAAACTATTGGTTGGGATGATGTGTACAGGGAAAGAAGAAGCTAACAAAACTAATGATAGATGATGATGGGTTCATGTATCCTACAGGTTCAGTTGTTATTTTCAAAACTTGGTTGCATTACCATTTCATCATCATTTAGGTTGTTTAGAATAATATTGATTTTTTATTGTAAGCATCTTTTCTAGTTTTCATTATCATTTCATCATCATTTAGGTTGTTTAGAATAATATAGATTTGTTATTCTAAGTATATTTAGTTGTTGATAAAATAATAATGATCCTACAGGTTTAGTTGTTGTTTCAAAAACTTGGTTGTGAATATATATGATTAGAAAGAATAGCATACCTATATTTGAAGACTATGAGAAACATAAAACCATTCTCATGTATTCGCACCTTGTTATAGCAACAAATTTTAAGTTATTGAGACATCATGCTAGAACAAAAACAAATGAACTATGGACAATTAGTAGTGTTGATCATGAAGAATTACTCAATACTCTAAAGGTAAAAGATGACCCTTCTAGCACACTTGAGTAGCAGATCATTTGTTGTATGGGATAGGTATGATATTGTTCATCTAATTTTGATTAATATTCATAATAATTAAATTGCTTGATCTACTAAGGTTCATTATTTAGGTTGTTTAAAATAATATAGATTTGTTATTCTAGTTTGTATTACCATTTCATCATCATTTAGGTTATTTAGAATAATATAGATTTTTTATTCTAAGCATCATTTCTATTGTGATCATATAGATTTTTCATTCTAAGTATATTGTGATGTTCGTGGCACGATGGACCATGGAGTTGTTGCAACAATAGAAAGCTCTGATATTTTGGTAGAGGTATGCGATAGATTAGTAAATTTGACATTATATTTGTTCTTCTATGGTCTATTATTGAAAATTTTCATGATGCTTGTATGTAGTTTAATTGCTATCTTGATGGTTGCTACAAGTGCTTGTCACTCTAGAACGTCAACGTGCTATTGTTGTGGAAGAGCGTGATGATTATTTGTTTATGATTATTTTATTATATGCCATTCCATAATTATCAATTTATATATATTAACGTATATACTTATTATTCTATTAGTTGCATCTCTAGACGAGTGAAGAGAGGAGGACTAGTGGGCACATTCGGAAGACAAAATTATCAACATAAACTCCATCCAGCGACTGTGAAGGCAATGTGTGATCTATTTCCTTCCTCTAGTGGGAAATGACTATGTATTAGGGTTATTTTTTGTATGCCTACATGGCATTTTGTAAATTCTATATTTAATAGCAATTCTTGAATGATGATATTATGTGTATTATGTAAATTGTATCTTGAATGTTGTAGGCATGGGCGTTGATCATGACTTACAACTTATGAATTACATGTATTCAAGTGTATACTTTACAACTTACATGTATACTTTGTGACTTATGAGTATTCTAATGTATACTTTGTGACTTACGTGTTTTTACGTGTATACTTTGTATTCATGTGTGTACTTCATGACTTACGTGTATTTGAGTAAATGATTCACTTATTCACTTATTTCTAGCATAAAACTACCAATCCAAAGATGTTGGAACTATCAATTTGGTTGCATGAGGAGTAGAACAAAATTTACACCCCTTTGCACTGCATCCATCTGACCCTTTTTCCATCAACTAAAAACTCAACACCACAGGAAAACACCTTAGAGATATAAAAAACCGAGAGATGTTATTGTAGAGGGGCCCTACATGATCCTATAACCTTAGATGAATTATTTCTAGGTGACACAGTTTCTAAGTAACAACTCATCAAAGATTGCTACCTTTTAGCACTTTGGACTCTTAAGGGATATCGTCAGTCCAATGTAGCTCAAACTGTTTCAACATGTTTGGGTTAGAAACAAGACTATGCCTAGCCTAAACCCACCAATCTGAACATGTTGGAATTGGCAGTTTGGTCACATGAGGAGCAGAATGAAAGTTACACCCCTTTGCAACTTTACAATGCATGCATCTAACCCTTTTTCCATCAATTAAAAATTTGATGCCATGGGCAAACACCTTAGAGATATAAAAAATTGAGAGAGGTTATTGTAGAGGGGTCCTACATGATCCTGTATCCTTAGATATATTTTTTCTAGGTGACATGGTTTTTGAGTAACATTTCATCAAATATTTCTACCTTTTAGCACTTTGGACTCTTAAGGGATATCACCGGTCCAATGTAGCTCATAGTGTTTCGGTCTGGGTGAGTTGGAACTATTGGTTTGGTCACATGAGGAGAAGAACAAAGTTACACCCCTTTGTAACTTTACACTACATGCATCTGACCCTTTTTCCACCAATTGAAAACTCAACACCACAGACAAACACCTTAGAGGTATCAAAAACCAAGAGAGGTTATTGTTGTGATAGTTGTCATTGATTTCAAAGGATTGAGTTGTAGGTTGTGATTATGATGTTACGATGATTTGTTCATGCATATAGTGTTTGGAGTTTTCATCACCTTTGTAGGTGTTAGGACATCATAGTGTTCATGTATTGAGCTGTGATGAGTGAGTTAATTCAAGGTATCACAAGGTTGCTTGTCAGATGTCTCCCTCATCAAAGCATTCATTCTCTATATTCTCTATCATGCCAAGAAGTGTGTCAAGGTGTAGGATGTATGAATAAGGTGCATATTGTATGTTCTCAGTTGAATATTCAATTGCTTCATTCTTTACATGGTGTTGTGCATTACATGACTTGCAGAGAATGGGAGCTTATGTTTGTAATTAGAGATAATGCACAAACAGTTTGATGCAGTCAGAAGTATGATGTTTATTCTACTACAAGTTAAATTTATTATTTTAGTGATGCATGCTATTGAATACCAAAGTTGGGTCAAGATATTAGGAGTTCCTTCATGTTTCAGTTGGTTCAATCATGTTATCTATGCTTCATTAGGGTTTATGATAACTTAGTAATAGGTTCATCATGATGATACAGTAATCAAGAGTTAATGTTTCCTTTATCAGTCAATGGTCATCATGAGTTGAGTTTGGTTGTCATTATCAGTCAAAATTTTATTTATGGAAGAGGTTGATGGAGTTTGTGTTGGTGGCACAAGTGTTAGTTTCATGTTATCAGTGTGGAGTTATTTTCTTATTGATCATAATACAAAGGAATTCACTACAAGTCTATGAAAGGTGGTTTATAAGATTTCATGCATTAGGGTTTGTAACCTAAAACCCTAAATGATCTTTCTTATGTACTAGGTCCCAACCGTCATAAGATTAACACATCTTTTTATTTTAATTATTTGATGACTTACTATCACAAGTCAGATTCACTTAACTGACCTTTTGAAGGGTTCTCAAACATATAAAAACCATCCTCTCTACCTAGTTCTTACCAAATCATCCTGTGAGGTCTTCTCTTATCAAGCACCTAAAAATGATCAAAGGTTGTTATTAAAAGCTATCTAGAGTGCAAAGACAAAATCAATGGTATAGATTTAAAATACATTCAAAAGACAACAGTTTAGGTTCGATGATAGAATTTGATAGGGATTTGGAAGAAAAAAAGACCTAACTATTTCTATAGTGATAAAAAAATGAACCAAGTGGTAGGGTTCCTAAAAAAATTTAAAATATGTGGTTTGTCTTGCCCTATCATAGTTTTGTGCTTTTGTGCTCAAGGGTAGGGCCTAGGGTTTTAGATTAAAAACCCTCCTTTCAAAATTTGCACGGGAATAAACGTTGAACATTATAATCCTTTGTTGACCTATATACCTGGTTATTGATCATTTCAGTCATGACTTAAGCTATTAAAAATATTGTCCACACTGACCCCTTGGGTTAGATCATTCAGTCACCATCCAAAAGTTGTTTGTTTTAAATTTCACCATAGTCGGGCCAAATATTTCATGTTTAAAACTTTGGTTTTAAAGTCTTCATCCTTGAGGTTAAGTCTCATCGACCTATTTGTGGCCCCATTTTAAGAACTAACATTTTCAGCATGTGCAGAAATTAAGTTTTATGATGGTCATTCGATTGTTGCAAGTTGATCAAAGTCATCCTCCACGCGCCTGTTCCAGCTTTTGGCTTATTATTTTATTCACATGTGTTGGCGGGCTTAAGCCATGTGTCTTGCACTTGGGTGGGCCCAATACTTTTATTGAAGTCTACTGTAGGCAGAATCAAAAAATCAATGATGATTAATGAAACGTGTGGTGACATCCTCACCACTCCCCACACACTCCTTATTGTTTACTTTCCATTAAAATAAATGAATGGGCTGGTGGGCGAATGCCATGTGTCATGACAGGTGGTGGGCTCGATGTTTCTTAGCGGTTAATAAGTAGGGTTTTGAAGGTGGTCGATGGTAGGCGTCGCTACACGTGTCTTCATCTGAGTCGTTCCCCAAGTGCTCATTCATAATGTTTATTAAGGTAATTAATTCACATGAGCAAACAAGTAAATATGACACGAAAAGTATCATCAGGTGCTAAGTGTGTTATTAATTATGCAAATGAAGTGGGTGTTTATCCACTTGAGACATCTGATTGGGAAAAAGTATCAAGCACATGCAAATTAATTTTGTCATATTCATTTTATTGTGTGATCAATGACTCAAATTCAAAATCAAAGTAGTTGGTTGATGGCTTTCATGTGCAATCTCCCTTGGAACATTAATGAATGCATGTGTATCTAGCCTATTTATTGTCAATTTCCTACTTGTTATTCTCACCATTTTTTGTATGTGATAATTAAGACTCTGGGAGTGAGTGCACAAAGTTTTCTAAGTGGTTGTAGAGTTTGAGTTTGTTGTCTTACATAGGAAGGTGGTGTATTTGTGAGTCATTCTATCAATAATGGGTAAAGTGAGTGTAGCTATCATCCCAGCTCATAGGTCTAGGAGACTGCTTGAGTCTCATAATGCTATGCCCAGGGAGGAGCAGGATGTGCCTGAGGTTTATGTAACACCAAAGAAGAAGGAAAGAGCTAAAAGGAAATCTGCACGGGGTGTTCTCAAATGTGCATATCATCTAAGGAGCCAAATTTTATCTGAGGAGTTGGTCAAAGGAAAGGAAAAGGTTGAAAGGCCTAGGAGAGAGTTTGCATGAAAAAATAAGTATCACCAAGATTTTATGGGACAACATCAATCTCCCATTGAACTTTTGGATGATCCATCTGATAGTGGAGATGAAACTAACTTTGGCTACCACCAGTATCTCATGGACATGAGCAATCTGACTGACTCTGAGGATGAGGTGGTGATGACCACTCCAATTTCAATAAGGACATCAAGCAAGAGTTCTTATTCTAACGCTGACTAGGCAGAATAGCACCCCGCTCCCCTTCTGAGCTGATGCTTAGGATTTTTGTCCTTTGTGCTAACATGTTTCTTTAGGTTGGTGTGTGTGATCTAGGTTCTTGTTGTTTTCTTCTTTTTATGTTGATGGTGAATTTTGGGGGTCAACATGAACGTACAAATTTTGATGTTGTGATGCGGCACCTTTTGGAAGGCTAGTGGCCGTCCCCGACAAATGGTTTCTTGATATTTTGCTCTCCCCTGTGCTAAAAATGATGATTTATAACTGCTTGGGGAATATTTTGAAGTCTGGTGAAATTAAAGTGAATTTTAGTAAATGTGACTGTAATTTAGCCCGATGCTTGTTGGTCCCTTACTCTATAAAAGGGATTTCAAGGCTAATTACAAAGGGTCGACTTTTGAGTCTTAGAATGGTTTAGGTGAATGGCTATGCACAGGAAGAAATATACAACATAACTGTTGATAAATAGAACAATAGGATGTTTAGG